>JAPYZH010000112.1:0-231704 GCA_030523085.1 Meteorus colon | reverse complement strand
AATATACCAAACGTCAGAAATATTATGAGCCCAGTCCTCAAATGCACCAGATGTCCTCAAAATCGCTGATTTATATATGAAAATGTCTTAGAACTCACCGATTCACATACATATAAAAATATATAGATACAAACACAGACACACGCACACCCATATATATATATATGTATTTGTATGTTCTGTCTCAGTCGTTTCGCCTGATTGTGCATTGTTCCAGCCCTGTCTTCTCGGTATTTTTTTTTTTATTTCATCCATTGCACACAATGTTCCTCAACCCACTCCAACTTCTTCTGCACAAACGTATACATGTACAATATATGTATATATTTATGTATATAATTTCACCTATGGTTTTTCTTTTTTTCTTTCCTTCCATTTTGCTTGGGGTGCAGCCCACAGCTCCACGACCCCACATCCCACCTCATCCACATTGCTGCACGATGAATGTGTTTTGCATAATAGAAAATGTGCACTCTTTTGTTTTGTATGGGGTAGATTGTGTGCGAGCGGTTTTATTTTGGACATCAACGTGCAAACTGGTTAATATCACTTGGTCTTTTTTTCACATCATGTTGACAGCATTCCATTTGCTCTTTATAATTATTTAATTTTCATATACACTTACCTTTTTTTTGACGATTTATACATTTTAATTTCCTTTTTTTTGTTGTAATAAAAGTTCTTTTTTTCTGCTGTTCATTTTTTTTTTCATCTGAGAAAAAAAAGAATAGAGACACGAAAGAATATTGTGCGAAATGATGTAGAGACAATTATTACACTCACTTTGACACATTTAATGTCACTTTTATTTTTTCTTAATTCGTATCTATAATTATGATTATTTTTTTTTCTTTATCTTCTTATTGTAACAATTTACATCAAAACATAACATGTCAAAAACAAATCAATAAATTCATTAGTGTATTATTTATATATATATATGGACGCCGCCACTCAAGTTTTATTTTATATACGATTAATTATATTTATATGTGATTAAGTTTACGTGTTGGATGTTTATCTTATTTTTCATTTGTTTGTGTGTTATTTTATTTTGCGCATTGTGTATTTTTTCTTTCTTCGATTCATGCTCATTCGAATTGTCATCACACACATTATTTCATTCCCGTGATTTTTTTTTTTTTCAATTTTTTGTTTTTAATTTTATTCTATTTCATCCAGATAAAAATTAATTTTGTGATTCTATCTACCAATAATTCTTTCATGTTACATATCAGTTATTTTTTAACATACAGTAATTAACGTTGGAAGCCCTAGACTACTAGGTGTTTACATGGACGATGTGAATATCGTTTATCATCAATGTGTCCATCGATGTAGTGAGCTATCTGATAGTGAGTGTGGACAGTAGAATGGCAACGCATGTTAACATCAATGTCCTGATCCACTGACCATCCCGTACTCCTGACAATGTCGTTGACTCGCATCCACTTTCTATATAACAACAAACAATACAAGACAAGAATATTTTACTGTCAAAATAGAATTATGTCAACGTTTTTATATTTGTAGATGAAAACATATCAACAAACAAAAATATAGAATAAAAATATGAGAGACACAGAGTAAGGAGAGACGTGAGAGACATGAGAGAAAAACTCATTTTGACATCAAGCTGCAATTGAGATGACAATTGAAATTGTTCAAGTGGTAGCCTGAATACGTTTGTGTAAAATGACCTTTTTACATAGAGCGTAAAGTAAATGAAACTCTTGCTGAACATGCACGATATGAAAATTGTTTTTTGTTTTCTATTTTGTTTTTGAAACAATGTAATCTACTCATTGCTATGGAATTTTTTTTCTATCTTTATATGAATTCAGGTATATAGAATAAGTGTATGAGAAGATAGAGTGACATAAAAATTCGAAGTTTATTGGTAGAAGCGCAGCAGTAGAAGCCGATTGTTAGTTGTGTGGCGAGGGAAAAAGAGACTTTACGAGCCTAGCTGCTTTCCTTCTATTTCGTGTCCGCCCTCATCTCCTGCTCTTCCTCTTACACATACATTGCCATCTCCATCTATCTTTTTATTTATCCATAGTGAAGGAGAAAAAGAGAGGAGAGCCATAAATTTTCCCCCGCCCGAATCTTTATTACCCCGTTTGCAACGAGATTAATCACCTGGAGCTTCCATTACGCTTTCGCGTTACTTCTATACACGTTCTCACTCGTTATTTTTTTCGTTGTTATTTTTTTTTTTTTTCATTTTATCAATTGTTTTTTTTTGTTCCTGTCTCTTTTGTCAATTGATAAAAATGCAATGAAAATTCGTCGCCTATACTGTCACGTCTCGTCTATCTGGCTTTTAACATTTTGGATTAGTTAAATTTATTGCTGGATTATTTAACATTTCAAATTTATGTTTGGTTTTACGTTTAGAGTTAAAATTATAAATGACTTTAATCTAAAAAAGAAAAGAAATAAATAGATTTAATAAATGAATAATATATTCAAACATAATATGAATAATATTTCAAATAGTATCACCAAAGTGGAACAAACGTGAATATTTGTACTGTTGTCAACATAACATCAAAGAAAGAATATGATATCCGTCGTGGTCTGTATACGTAAATTTCCCCTCTTCTCCCGTATTTTCCTCACGTTCATGCCATACGTCGTCCGTATACACGTCTAATATGTATACATAAACATATATGAGCCGTTGTATACGTTTGGACGGAGTAGGAAAAAAGAACAAAACGAGAAAGTGAAAAAAAAAAAAAGTGGACTAAAGTGGAAAGAAAGACGTAGTCGACGTTTCCCAGGTGTTACCACAACTTGTGCTCATCATTCAACGTCATTTTATTCCGTAAAATAATACAAAAAAAAGGATGAATTAATTTAAAAAAATTCCTTGAAAATCAGAGACGAAAAGTGCAATAATCTCGAGAATAAGAAAAAAAAAAATAAACTGTACTTAATTGCAGCTACACCAAATGAACACTCAAATATGCTTAATTAACATGGTAGGGAAAATTAATCCAATATAGCATACAAGAGCGCTAGATATAAAAATAAAAAGGAAACGACTGAGCAGAGTCGAACGCGGCATTCACAGAAGATTGTTCACGCGTAAGAATTGAGTAAATTACAAATGTAGAGAGTGAGATTTATACGCTCGGTGTGTCTATTAAATTTCCGTGTGTACTGCAATCCAACAAGTTCATCATTTTTCATCACCATGACAACTCTTTTCTTTTTTTTCTTCTCTTTCCTCATTTTACCATAGCTCGTATAATCAAAGCTCCTTATTTGTTTACAGAATAAGGAAAGAAAAAAATTAGTCTACTTCTGCATAATTATTCTGATGAATTATGCAAAAAGTGGATGCCGTCACTTCATAAACACCATTATTTTTTGCTCGTTCATTAATTAAAGATGAAATGATGAATGTTAATGAACAAAACGTTTGATTGAAGTTCAATGAAGATAATTGCATAGATTGAAATGATATTGAAACATGGACAAGTGAATTGATATACAATTGAGACACAAGATCTATCACCATTAACTGCAGAAATTCGACATGTTCTTGGAATAGAATTACTCAAAACCATTGATTTGAACTTACACTTACAAGTCTGGTGGATAGCAAATCTATGTACATGTATACATTTCATCAGCCATAGAGAGATACTGGCGAATTAACGCCAATGCTACGTGGGCTTTCACTTACTATCAAATGTATTTACATATATATGTATGTATATATGTATGTATGAATGTATGTATATATGGGAAGAGAAGGAGCAAGACAGGACAATATAGAGCGTAAGAGAGCAATGAATGTGTATATAGACATTGACGATGAATCAATAATGCTAATATCAGAAAACTTCGTTTTCCAACTGCATCGATTTGCATGAAAGTTCAAACAGAGAGTGGGAAAGAGAGTGAGAAACTGGAAGATAGTGAGAAAGAGGAAAAGTGTGAGGGGGTAGAGAGTGAGCGAGAGCATAAAGGAATCAAATATATAGGGATGAAATGAGTGCGACTGAACTATACGAAGGGATGAATAAATTTCCATAGATATCCGATCACGTTATCCTTTCAGGGATTTCACACTATTTCTTTTAATTCTCTTTTTTTCTCCCGACGATGGAGTTGTCCTTTTTTTTATATTTTTTTGCGACACACCATTTCATTTCATCCTCGTTCTCATGGAAAGAAGAAGAAGAAAATGGAAGGGAGAAAATCATGGATGATTCGTGAAACGAGGTAGAACATTATTAAGGGAGTTAACCCCTTTTGCTGTGTCTCACAATGAAGGGATATATAACACTTGACGAGGAGTTGCTAATCCTTTTTTGCTTCATCATCTTATTTTCACTTCGATACACTTGAGATTACAGAGTATATACTGGAAAGATTGTATATTCCAATAACAAAGAATTATAATAGACATTAAGTAATGTGAGATGATGGTGGAAGGAATTAATGAGGTTTCAAGTAGACTTTTAGTGATCAGAGAGAAGTTTTAACTTCGAGGATTTGCGCTATGGCGTAAATAAAAGAGTCAGAAACATTGTAAAGAGCCCTTATGTTCTACTATCAACTCGACGATAAAGTCGTAATGGCTTCGAGCAGTTCATTTTCTGTTGCATAATAAAAATCGATTCACTGAATCACAACTACCGGATGATGGGTAGAACATTTGTAGAGCATTCTGTTGTGTTTATCCTATAGCAATAATATTTCCTATATATATGCACATGTATATATATATATATACATTAAAACAAAAGTGTATATCGAATGAGAAAAGTAGAGAGGAAGTGGAAAAACACATTTGCCTTGTATGATTCCGCTTGAGAGAAGTCAAGAAGACGAAACAGACTCTTAAACTCAATTTGACATTTATATGTCTCGTTTTTACTATGTTAGTAATGGTATTGGCAATCGGTTGCGTCTTCTATATAAATAGTACACACACAGAAGTCACCACTGTCATTTTCAGAATATATTCATATATATTTATGGTATTTTGATATCCACAGTTGGAATTTGCACTGGGAGCCATCATTCATATCTAGTGTAAGAAGTTAAAGGAAATATATGAAAACAAATCTATCCTGGTAGTTTTTTTTCTCTTTTTTTTCGAGATTGGAACAACTTCATCAGTTGTGTATGGGTTAGCAAGTGATTGAGAATGGACCATTGAGATAAGAGATATTCATGATTAATGTGTTCCACACAGATGTAGATGAAAAATATGAAGAAAAAAAAATGTAGGAATGAATTTAAAGATTTCTTCCAATATTTTGACCTTTTATCAATGATTGGTATAGGTTTGGTAGTGACATTTTCAAAATATCCGGACTGCTAGTGATAAAATCTAGAGCCATTTTTTTGCATTGTATGCAAACTACATAACTCATAACGTGTGCAATATTTTAGGATTGGAACCAACAACACATATCATATGTGTTTGATCTGAGGCTTTTGAAAGAGCGGATTCGTATGTATGAATACGTGGGAATGTATAGATATGAAAACATTGAGACTTGTCTAATATTACGGAGTGACAGTCATCGCAATGCTTATTTCGGAAATGGCGAAGACGATTCAATTGAATGGACAGTGCAGTAGAGCGGCGGTGGTAGTAGTGGATAACTGTCATCTCATTCTCTTTGCCATCTTTGTCTGCAGTACAGTAGCATGTCTGTCCAAATGTTTGAATGTCACAAGCCGCAGTTATTCTTGGAGCAATATCACGAAATCGAAATTAAATATTTGACTAGTTTTGCAGAAGACGATGAGTTTGGCGCGTCTTATGTCCGACGCTTCATCTCAATAGAATAAAATTTCACGGGGTTTCTTCGAGCTACTTCGTTTTTCTTTGATAATAAGGGGATGAGTTTAGAGACAGAAAGGCAGAGCGAGAAAGCAGAGTCGTAAAAAAAAAAAGAAGGAACGAGAAGGATCGGAAGTGAAGTGGGGTGGGGAATCAAACGACGACTATCGTGCGGCGACGATAAAAGTCATTCCATTTTCGTAACGAAATCACGCGGTTATGTTGGAGATTGTGAGGGAGGGAATGGAAGGAAGAGAAAGATAGAGTGAGAATAGAAGAACTAGAGAGAAGGAGAAAGAGGGACAGATAGACGATGAGATCTTGGGAATGGAAAAATTGGCGGGAATGAATGTGAAAGGGGATGAAGGGAATGAAACTATATAGTAAGAGAGAAATGTAAGAATGAAGGTAGGGTGAATGGTATTTTGGAGTGTGGTGGAGAATTGTAAATAGCTATGAAAAATAATGGATATTGTGATAAAATTAATTTAAGGGAGAGTACCAGAGTGAAATTTCGGAGAAAATAATATTTTTTTTACTGGTATATTCTTAACGTATGTCGTTTTTATGACGATGTCATTAGAATATTATATAGAAATTCTAAGAAAATAATAGAAAAACATAAATTTATTTTGTATTAATAGATGAATTTCTTCAGAAGTAATTGATAACTTTGAAGCTGTTGTTTTCAAATTTATATCTCTTGAAACTGAAAAAATTGTATTTTGAAAAAGAAATTGATAAATTGCTATTATTGATGCTGATTTATTTGTTATTTTTAATTCAGTTTTTGTAATTTGTATGAATTGTGAAAATAACTTTGAGATTAAGTATCAAACTCTCTAACAGATTTTTATTTAATCTTAAAATTCAAATTTTTTGAATAAATGGAAGAAACATGAATTTTTTGAGAGTTTTTTACTTTCTTAGAGAGGCAAAATTTCTCAATCCATTCAAGTTGAAACTCTCATAACTTTCATTATTTTGTTTAATTTTAATCGAAAGTTCATCGACTTTCTTTATTCAACTTTATACGGTAGTTTGTATCCAATTAGTACCTCTCAAATAATCTTTCATCAACAACCACTTGAATATGCGGCAAAATTTTATAATGCTTAAGTGCTGCACGGTGGTCGCTTACGTGATTGTGATGTTGTACAAGAAAAGCAAAACCCTTGAGTGCTTATTCAATATCCGTTTACTAATTATTTGTGAAGTATAAATAAAATCAAGAAGAATTTCAGACACTCAGGTTGCCGCTAAATCATAAAGTCTCATAAAAACAATTTGATGGCGAGTACAACGACAGTGATAGGAAAATATACATTTTGCTATTTTGATAATTCTTGAGATTCTTAAATTCTTAAATCGTATGAATAAATGTTCATTCCTTCCTCAAATGTATGAAATAAATTTCGCATTTATTGCTGAATTCGCATTATAAATACTCATTGCAGGGCTTATTCGTTTTTTGCGAAGATCGAGTATAACTTGGAGCATGAAAAAAAAATATGTTCTCGCACCAACAAGCAGGAAAATTTGACGTCGGTTATGTCAAGGATAAGGCGACTGGTGGTGTATGTAAGAACATACATCGTCAACTTACACATGCATCTACCAATGTATATAAAGCAGTATGTGAATATTGACGTAGTTGAAGGGACGAGGAGAAGGAGGAATGTCGGTGCTATTGGATGGACGATTGAAAAACTCTCGCTTCGCCTGGTTTCTCTCGATCTCCACCGTTTTTTACTTGTGAAAAACCAACGGAAGTTTTCACCGCGACCTAGCAGCGAAAGTTCTCTACATTCTCACATCTGTGTCTCTTTCTCTCACTTTCTCAACTCGCTCAAAGTAAATCAAGACGAAATATAATGAAAGTTTCAGCGTCCAGCGGTGGCACAGATTTCGGAAGTAAAATATATAGGTGTTCAGGTGTTGGAAAAAAAGTAGAGAGAAAAAAAAAATTGGAGAACGAGAGGGAAAAATTTTTATCCTTCGTTTTTATTTTCTTACTGTTCTTCCAACAAACTTCTACTTACTGCCCCTGTGTGGTGAAGCATCACCAGTGATTGGTGCTAACAGCGGTGCATCTTCAGTTATCTCAAATTCAGCTGTGGCAGTGTAGACATTGGCAATAGTTGCAAAACATCGCAATCGCAAGCGACCATCACGAAAAAGTCCGCTTGATGCCTTGAGCTCGAGTCCGGACCATGTCATCATCATCCTGTCTCTTGGGATATTGTCACTGCGGATTTTGAACTGCATCGTGGCATTATTCAACTGGAAAAAAAAGAGAATAAGGAAAATGAAACAAAAAAAAAAAAAAAAAAAAAAAAAAAAAAAAAAAAAAAAAAAAAAAAACGGATATACAGAAAAAAAGAAAGACAAACAGAAAAATAAAGAAGAAAAGGCATCAAGATCTTTTATTGTGCCATGCGTTCATTCGAGTGTTTGGTATAGGATAAAACGAGAGGAGAGGAAAATGAAACAAAAGGGAAATGGAAATGGCAGAAGAAATGGGGAAGCCGTGAAGTATACATTCGAAGGTATTACTCCAAGGGGAGGCAGCGACAAACAGGCATGAGGTCGTTTCTGTAGTATTGGTTTCAGTTCTGTTGAAATCTACTTGCATATGTTCGCTTTCTCTTTCTATACATACATATACATGTTTTCTTTGCTTCTTATTTTATCCTCTTTTTTTTCTGCTCTTTTCGACACCTTTGTCCAGAGAATAGAGATGCTCGCCAAGGGGCGATGCCATGCGCTTTTACTGTTGTCGTTGCCTCGCTTTTATGTGCACAGATATACAACCATACATTTTTATATAACACAATCTTTTTTTGCTCAACAACTTACGTCATGGTGCAGATGGTTGCATTATGTCGACTTATGACATGAATAAGTCCAACTCTTGCATCTTTCTCGTTTGTTAGTTACTTTTTTTTCCCCTTTCATTTTCTCTCCTCCCCATTCTTAGTTACTATAGATAAATGAAGGAACGAGCGTGTGCAAGAGGTGACAAAAGAATGTGTTGCTCTTTGTTCTTGACGTGCCGACTTGAAAAAATACTCTATCTAAAGCGTTTGAATAATGCGAAGGAGTGAGAACGAAGTAGGACTGCGTATATACTGTGTTGGAGGATGTATTTTTTTTTTTTTTTCATCCCCTTTGTTTCATTTTTCTCCATGTCAGAAGAGTTTTTCTGTATGGCCACGTGATATTTGTGAAATAAAGTGGAAACAAATTGCCGAAGCACTTCAGAGAATAGTATCAAAAAGTTTATTCAACTGCATAGAACGAAATGGTCTCCAAGAATTTGGCACGACATCAACCCTTATATTTGACGGTATGATGTCGATTTTTTTCATTCTGTTCAACTTATAGAAGTATATATGAATATTATACGGATATTGAATTGAATTTTTTTCTCCAAATCCATTTATCCATATACATGCTAAACAAATATATATATATATTTTTCTTTCAGTCACTTAGAATACAAAATTGAAGAAAAATGAAGAAAAATGAAGAAAAATGAAGAATGACGAAGAGGAAGAAGAAGAAGGAGTGAAACGAGAGAATAGAAAAGAGAAAGGGATAATCTCAAATGTGATTTATTGTGCCAATAAAAATCGTCTTGATCATATCGACGAATGTAATCTGCTTCAATGCGAGTGCTTTACTACCATACCATGTATTTTATCTATCCATGTTGATTTTTCTACAGTGATGTGGGGAAAAAGACTGACAACAGAACCGCGAAACCTCTCTGGAGTGACATAAACATGCAAGAGAGTAAACATTGAAAAAAAAAAGAACACGAAGTTCGAAAAAGCAAAAGATCCAGTCATAAAATCTGTTTTCGTCAGCGAATGTTTTTGAAATTACTTTTTCTACGTTTGGTGCACACACTTTTATACGCTTGAATCTCCATGTCTTTTATGTTGCTCTATCATATAAATAAATATTCAATGCATTTGTCTATGTTTTTTTTTCATTACACTTTCCATTTATTTTCATTCGCAAATACCAACAGATAAATTCCAAATGAATAATTATTAACATTGTCTGACGAATCATAAAACATTCGTCATTTGGCCGAAATTCCAATTGTTAATGAGTAATTGATTAAAATATAACGTAAATATAAGTGCATGTGCCCCAGGCTACAGTTGATCCACATTAAACCCGATAAAGCATCAGCAAGATAATACCGCCAGGTTTTTGTTTCGTTTAAATATATTCATGCAATGCATTCATTTCCCATGGATTTCAATTTTATTTAGCAAATATCATACAGATTATGAATATGAAGCATACATCATTAATATGTTTATTTGAATTTAAAAAATGGTTAAAAATATGTTTTAATATGAACAGGAGTTTCGAGCATTGCAATCACTACGAATAAACTGAATACGTCGGCTATTTTATTGGGTCCATTGTAGAGAGAATCGCTACAATTTTGATTGATATGCAACATTTTGATATTAATATTAAACAGTATGATATAAATGTATGACATGTGATGGCTTGCCATAAGCAATGCTAGGTTTTCATATAGCCAGTCAGAATATGTTTCACAAATGTATGATGATGTGTACAACGCACAATTCTCTGATAAGTCATATGTATATAAATGTATATATATATATATATATGTACAATTGCAAATGTTATAATAATTGTTTCTCTTCATCCTTTCACTTGAATTTGAATAACGTTATGTGTTGGAAAATGAGTTCGTAATAATTCTCTGAACATTTGTGAAACTCTACGAACAGTGATGAGGGAGATAAAACGTTTGTTGTCATGGTGTGATGGAGAACTTGAAATTGCTGTATGAACAATAGTGAAGATAGTGATGAAATTGAATTAGAGTGAATATCTACGTGATGATGGGAAAAATTTGACACTCTCTCTACAATTTTCTTTTTGAAATTGTTAGAGATAAGAAAGTGAACAGGGGTGCGAAAGTTGCCATTCTCTAGAGGAACTTTTACCTGAACTAAATAGATGTCATTTTAGTTGGTTGTTTCGAAACCTCAACTTTCTACAAAAAGTACTGATATCGATAAAGATTTATTGTGTTTACTGATCTATGAGCTGTCAAATAGTACATTGAACAGGATAACTACGGCTAACTTTAGTGACATCGATTATAGGGAATATCACGCGAAATTTGATGCAATTAAAGTTCAAGTCACGCCCGAATGGGTAGACTTACACGCCACTATGAATCGCTTAATATTTGTCAATATTCAAATTTTTATATACCAGTTTGAAGACGAATTTCTGTTGATTACATAGTTGGAAAACATTTCAGAAGGGAAAATTAAAGTGTGGAAATTATTTTTGCTTTCTCTTTACATTGGAAAAATTTGCACTCTTAACAATATGATAAAAATCACAATAAATTTTCATGAAATTTTATAACTAGACACAAATAGAATTATAATTGCGAGATTGATGTCCATATTAGTTTGATACCTTCATTCATGGTAGCCATTGTTGAACATACTTTCATTTGGTTTCATTAGATCATTTGGTTGGAGACATAACCGAAATTCACCAAGATAAAATTCTACACAATGAATTTCATAAATGAGAATGACATTATCTTACTCTTGAAAAATAAATTTTCCTACGTAGTCAAACCAGCCACTCTATTGTTATGATTATGAAACCCGAAATATTTTGAGTGACCTACATTTGACCTTCAAAACATTCATAATGTGAAATATTTTCAGGCAAAATCCCGCCGGAATTTTCTTCAAGAAATAATGAAACTTTTGAATTCCCACCGATTCCTTTTCTATCTCTAACTAGAGCTTTTAGAGATAAAAATATCAAGAACAAACTAAATATTGCAGATCATCACTCTACTGTTTCCCCCTTGAAACAATTAAATGAATAAATGTTCATTCTTTGAGAGCAAGTATTCTCTTATCTAATCTTTCTCCATGCGGAATATTCATACCGAGAAAAATTGTTTATCGAAAAAAAAAAAGAAAACTCTTGCTGAAAAAAAAATTATTTTCATCATTGGTTAAAATAATAATTGTTCTAGTGGGATTTTTCGCTGTCATTCTCTTTAAATCACAAGTTTAGCTGACAAAAAAAAAGTTTACAATGAAAATCCCCCTGACATTTGAGAAAGTCCATGGACACAGATGAACGCGATAAAACGTAACTTCGGATGAGAACGGAAGTGGCCAGAAATCGTATGGATTTGCTGGTTGCAACGACGCAATAAAGCGGGTTTCATCCCTTCTTCTTTCACACAGTATCTTTCTCTATTATACCCTTCCTATCACAAATATCCACCAGTTCACTATCTCTATCTGTCCGCCGATTCTACAGTAATCCCATATGAATCACTGATGCAATACTATCCAAACATAATTAGCCGATAGCTCATTTTCGTGCAGTGGAATGTTTTCAACCGTGAACAATTAGCGTATGACATTTTTTCACGAAGATCTGTAGCATCAATGTTCAAATATATTCAATACAAACACAGCTCACACCACTTTGATAATTTCAAGTCGAAGCTACTAATTCATTTGATCATCCGGCTTGTTGGAGAGAATATTTTCCAATTTTGACTGACATAAATATCCACGCAAACTGATCAACATCGAAACAAAAATGAAGGACTTTCTTTGAGCTCGAATCGATTTTACTCGTCCTAGTATAAAGTAAGTGGGAGGAATAGTACACCGTCAGAATGGGGATGGCCCAGCACTTTTGCCTCTATACCTCCACAACGCATTCGCTCGCTCACTTTTTCTCCAACTATATATTGCTGTCTCCCAGTTTTTTCCCTCGGCCACGAGTAAATATTTCCCAAGCCACTCACCCTCGTTTTACCACCAGCAACTCCCCCATGTATATCCATATCTATATGTATATAGCGACAATGAAGCTGTCTTTCTTTCTTGCACACAGCAACCATCCAGTTTACAAAGTATTCTCAACGCAGCCCTAAGCACCTCCATATATACATGCCCAATCCAGCCTACACAACTTCTTTTCAAATTTCCGGGGGATTACAATATTCTCGTCATTTTTTTTTTCCTCCAATCCATAAAATCGTTTATACACTTCACAAACCGATATTTTTTTTACCAATTATATAAAAAATATCGTTGAACATGACGAGGAAGTAGAAAAAAAAATGAATCAATTCGCTTTATCTTATTGTACCTATTTTCTTCTTTATCTCTTTTTTTTTCTTTCTTTTTTTATAATTGTTTGAAATGCCTGCACCACTCTGAAGTACTCACCGCTATGGGAATATACAAATGTAATTGTAGTGTAGACAATGGCGCATGAAATAAAACCCCATTACGGAATAAATTGTTAATGCTTGACGAGAAGTTATGAGCGATCTTGTAAGATAGATATTTCCACTGATTTTTATTTCATCCTGACTGTATTCTTATATTATTCAATACTAATGAAATTTTCAAGCATTTTCTTTGGTATACACGGGTGCACACTCTATTTGGATTGTGTACATCAAGGATGCGGTAAGACTAGAGTATATATGGGAAATGGAGAATATATATAGACAAAACCCCCGTGAGAGATAATACGACACACGATCGGAACTATTTGTGAAATATATGTTGGGATGGAACATG
Source organism: Meteorus colon (assembly GCA_030523085.1). Classification (NCBI taxonomy): domain Eukaryota; kingdom Metazoa; phylum Arthropoda; class Insecta; order Hymenoptera; family Braconidae; genus Meteorus; species Meteorus colon. Next base: position 218,234 of record JAPYZH010000112.1, on the reverse strand, counting down.
TGAAGTGAGAATAGTAAAGCGAGTCATATATATATAATGAGTGTAGTGAAGGGAAGAGGATATAAGAGGCTCTGACACTTGAGTCGAATGATCAATCCTCCAGTTTCCCTCCCATTTCTCCCTTCTTCATATCCCTTACGCGCGCACCACCACTCGACAAAAGGGGTAAAAGAGCCTTTGTATAACTCATGGCACGTATACTTCACTACATATGTATAAAGTGAGCGCTTTCGTGCGTATTGAGCAAGGGCAAATGCAGCTCAAGTTTCATCAAACATATATATATATATATATATATATCATAGTGTTCCTGCATTTCACATGCTGTCCTCTGGCTCGCCTCTTTTGTCTTTTGCCTCTTCACCATCTTTTTCTCCAATCCATTTGCCAACAACATTTAATGAAATAATTTTGTTTAGCCAGGTTTTTGTTCACTCACTTCCCATTTAAATTATTGCAGTTTTAGTAGAAAATAATACGAAAAATGTGCTATAAAGAAATGAACATAAAAAAACATACGACAATGAAGAAGAATAATAGTTGGATTTAAGTATGATAATGAAGAGTAGAGTAAAAAATAAAAATTAATCAAATTAAATTTGGAAATGAAACTATAAAGTGTTTTATAGTTTCTTAACAATGGAGGTCATTGGACTCCTCAACCACTTTGAGTTTCTCTAGAGAAGGATCTAATGGATCTGAGTCCCCTTCCGTAGTAGGAAAGAAAGGACACCCAGTGGAAAAGACGAAGGAGAAAGTTTAATCATCCAGAGAAGTCACGTATACCAAGTGAAAAAAAAAGTATATGATATATATATATAGATTTATATACTCACGGGATCTCCGTTGAGAGTCCATGTGATATTTGTGGCAGGATGTGATGCGCCTGATGTGCAGTTTGCTTTTAGTGTCTCGTCGGCTACAATTCGTTGCTTTTCAACCTCAATCATTGGATCTAATTCTGGGACATCTGGTGAAAATTAAATGATTTATATTAATCGTTGCGTCTAGATGTCTGTTTGAATCTGGTAAATTTAATTGTACTTGGCATATTGCCATCAGACACAAACTTCAAGTGAAGTAGATATGTATATGATTTCATTATGAGTGCATTAAAGCAGTTGATTGAAAGACGGAATGAGTATAAATTATATTATTATATAATGTACATTTGCTGTAATGGAATAAAATAATAGAATATATTTACCCGCCACGTCCATTCGTTGTTCTTTCATTGCTGTATGATACGTGGGCGCATCCTCAGACACTTCGCATTTGTAGATGCCACTTTGTTCCCGAGAGACGTTGACAAGAGTCACGTCGTTCTCGTTCGAGTTGGACATCTAAAAAACAGAACAAAACAAAAAGGAAAAATATAAAACAAACATTTTACGTTAATGTAACACAGTGGCTTTCTCTGCATTTTTATTATCGTCTTTCATTTCCTTATGTTATTCTACCAGTGCCTACGCTCTTTCTTCCTTTTCGTTTACATTCATTCGTATTTCCTTTTTTGTTTTGTTACTTTTTGTGTATTCTTTCGTTTTGCCGTTTTCTTTTAACATCTAAATCGTCTCTTCTCCGCTCGACATTTATATGCATCACATCGTATTCCACCTTGTTTGGGATCCACTTTTTTTTACCAATGGCTGAACCTATCACAACGAATCTTCTGTAGTTCAACTGAGATGGAGAGAATGGAAACGAGAAAGTAACTGAAAGATATAATGCATATCTGCCTGTGGAGAATTCTGTGAATTGAAGCTGTGAGTAGATTTTGATAAAAGATGAATTTCTATGTAGCATCTAATTTAAAAGTATAATTTATATATTTACATCATTATATGCATTAATTTATCTTATTTTTTGAATTAGTCAGCAGATATTGGGATGCAGGGTGAAGATTGAGGTACTTGACCAGCGTGAAATGGTGTTTGGGAGTGATAATTCTAGAATGTAACTACCCGCGAATATACAAACGATGAAATAGCGAGGCGGAACGTATAGGAGGGGACACACTTGGTGCATTCGACGCTTTCATCTGTGTATATGTATTTTTACATTAGTATAGTGTGGTTTGCGTATTTTAGTGCACTGACCACATTCCAGTTCAGATAGCGTAACGCGATGATCTCTATATGTGTCTGTATACGATGAACCAACAAAAAATTCATATAAAGGTGCAAACCTTTTTACTGTAAAATTGGTAAAATATTTTTTTCTATTTTCGTTATATTCTACGTATGTTTGATTTGAAAAAATACATTGAATCAAACGTTTTCTCGTATACAGAATAAATCAAGTGTATATAAATATTTATTTTTTGCTTCATGCATGATCTATTGGATGAATAGTGAATCCGAGTATAAACATATTGAAAAAAGGTTCTTTTTTTTTCGTCCTACACATCATATTTTATTTTTATAGCTTTGTTTCTTTTTTTTCACATGATCTGTTGGATTCAATGACAAAGTCAAACAAAAATATGGATTCATCAATCGTTTAATTCGTACCTGTACACAAATGTGTTATATGATATATTTCGTTGGTTACAAATCAAATGAGAATACAATAACTTCCCATCTGGATGTTAAAAAAAAATGGTAGAAGACAGAAGAGAGAAAAAAAATCACAGGGTTTGTATAACAGAAATGTACAAATATGCCAATATGATTTTTTTCGAAAAGTATTTGTACGATGAACATGTGGAAAATGAAAAATAGAAGAAAAAAGACAGAATGAAAGTAAAAGGAAAACGACAGACGTCAAAGGATCCAATCGAAATTTTTTCCCTGTCTATGAAAACTCATCTCATTTTTTCCTCCCGCGTAAGGAGAGCTTTATTTTTATATATAAACGTAGAATGAACGGAAAGATGAAGGAAATCTTTCGGAGGTCATAGAAACGTCTCGCCAAAGGAGAAAGAAGAAGTAGAGTATCGTTGCAGACGTGATCATGGTGAGTACGAGAGGAGGAGTTCAAAGAACCGTTGGACAGAATTTTAAAAGTCTGAGCTATACAGCAAGCGCCCGATCATAAATCAAACGGTACGTCGATTTTCCATATATATAGTTTTAGTAAAAGGGGAAGTGAAAGAAAAAAAAAATATTATCAAGCGAGAGAAGTGGTAAATAACTTACGTCAATTTTCATGCCATACTCTCGATAGCTGATTTGACGTGGTAGTGCCTTCGGTACGTAACGATAAAATTCTTTGTCATTGATGTACCACTTGATTGTGTAGAGATCACCCTCGAGATCATAAAGACATGAGAGCGAGACAGCATTACCAGATCTCACCATTGGCGGCACATTAATCTTTACATTTTTGAGGCCAGTTGCACCTGCAAAAAACAAATCAAATACATTATCAATCTGTACAAAAAAATGGAATAAAATGTATTGCTATTTTGTGTATGTTTTTTTTTTTTTTTCAAAATAGAAGTGGAGATAATTTATTTAAGTTTTTTTTTTTCTCTGACGATACAGTTGGATTCATTGGACAATGAATAGCGCTGTAAACGTTGGTATATGTGCAAAAGAGAGAAGAGAGATGCAGGTTTTATTATATTCTTTTTTTTCTTCTACTGCGTAGGCCGCTCGTACAGATTTACGAAATTGTTATTAAAGGCGCGCAGAGCCAATTTATGAGATCGTTAAGCTCGCGATCCGTTGGATTTTTTTTCTCCCTTTGCCGCCACCTGGGTTATAAAGAGGGGTGAACGGGCGTGAAGTAAAAATACAGAGGTGGCAATTGGAGAGATGCAAAATTGAATTATACTAACGTCAAAGTCTTGTTATAATTGTATGCAATGACCAGAATAAATGAAGAGAAAGCAAAGATTCCATTTTTTTTCGCACTCTCTCTCTAGCGATATTTTGACTCATCATTGCAACATGAAATTATGCACTTCAATATACTTTCATACAAATTGCGCGAGTAAGACAGAAAAAAAAATAGAAATATTACAAGATTATACTTTGAAGGTTTTTGTTTCCATTCATATTTCATTAGCCTACTTCAATATCCCACAGTTAATTTTTTCTAAGCTCACTTGAAAATATTTTATGACACAACATTATGAGTGTTGCCTACGAGTGTCACATAAGGGAACTATAAGTGGACGACTGAAAGAGACTGAAAGAGAATAAAAGAGATAGAGAGAGCGTATGCTCTCTATAGTATACAGTGGCGGGCGGGATTCTCTCTTTTAGCCGTCTCGCCGCACAAGTAGGACGATAGCAGCGAGGGCGCGTAATTGGCGTCACAAATAACCTGCCTGGGGTACTAAACATTGTATAACAAAGAGGGTTATAGCATACTAACATAATAGCTACTGTGTTTTATTCCAAGAAAATAAGCAAAAAATAAAAAAACTCTACAATATGCCATTACTTATTATTTTTTAGTATCATTAATTTTTTTTCTTTTCCACTTTCCCCCAAGTACCTACACTTTATTTTTATTACTTTAATAATGCTTAATATTTAACTATGTTTCGTCATAAAGTCTTTTATCAATAAATACATTAGAACATCATCCGGAAATTGAATTAATAAACGCAACGATATGAATATGAAAATTAATCTGCGACTGTTCAATAACAAGGTGAATTAATAATTAAGTGAAAACTAATCCCAAAAAAAAGTTTAACTATATTTGAATTGTAACAAAAAGTAGAAAGAAAAGAACGGTGGTGGTTGGCGAGCTATTATTGCCACAAGAAGTCCATCGGGAGCGCATTATCCTCTCTAAAACGCCAACTCTCTCATCTGCATAGCGTTTTGAGAAAGTTTGGCGACCCAAAGAGCTTAAGGGGATGAACATATCTATTGCACATACATATATATATATATATACATGATATACGTGTACAGGAGGATATGGGTACTTTATACATGTAGTCAACTGTGGGTTTTGGGTTATTCTCTTGGGCGTGAAATCGACGACGAGCCCGCCCATTAGGCGAAAACTTTTTACCTTTAAGCAACATATTCACCTTTACCTACTTAACTGCATTAGTGACTTTGGCGAGTGCGTGGATGGACTTTAATAATTATTTCAACCATTACAGAATGTATCAAGGAGAGAGAAAGAGAGAGAGACAAAGCAGAAACACTGCTGCAACGGTTTGGTTGCTGAAGCTTTGTAAAGATTAGTTGTGGAACTATTGATCATGTAATTATAATGTTCCGGTATTTAGAGACGAATAAAGAAGAGTTTGGTAAATTAAAAAAGAAAAAATCAATAGAGGATTATGCGAAGGATAGGTGATATAGGAAAAAGGGAAACGTGCCAGCTAGAGACTAATCCACAACACGCACGGATGATCCAGCGATAATTAATGACCGCCTGTGGCCTCCAATAATTATCAAATCGAGGCGACATTACGCCACCGATTGGACTAATAATCAATGGCAGGGATTATGAAGAGAAGCTGGTAGTATAGATGATGGTTACTGGTGGGTGGTTAGAGTTTGAATAGAATGAAGTTTTAAATGTGGTTGAATAAGAGAAGAAGAAAAAGAGAGAGAGAAGTGAGTGAGAAGTGAGCACGTACTGGCTGTTAATCCAATGAACTTCTTTTCTTTCTCAGTATTCTGTTTCTAACTTCGCAGTGTCTAGAGATAAATTTTACCTTGCAAATTATCAAGTAGAATTTTGTTCGTTTTTCAATAGTCTGCCTCAATTATTTCAAAGTATGATCGCGTGCACAGTTTCAATGGAAAATTTTTGATTAATCAAAGTTATGAATTTTTCTGATAATGATTCAATTGAAAACATTGAATATTCATTTCTTGGAAATATTTGTTTTTTCGCTGAGTCTTTGTGCAGGTTGCTTTTTTTTTTCTTTTCATTTTTATTTTTATTGTTTAGATTTTATTTACCTGCACTTAGGGATTGGGACAAGAGAACTATTGTCCTTTTTTTTTATACGCTTCGCAATATTTTTTCAACGGTCCGTCTTATACAACTTGAGTGAATTTACAGCGCCATTATTCTTCGGGGTGCCTTACTACGGTTTAAAAGCCACTTGTCCGTTGGCCCATGGAAAATCCAAGTCAGAAGAAATAGTTCTCCCCTCTGTTTTCTCTCTTTCTCTCTCACGCTTTCTATTCCTCATTTCATTCTTTTGTTCACTTTTTCAAAGAATGGACAAACCATTTTATAGTCGTTTCTCTCTATACAGTTAAATTTCACATATTCTGAATGACAAATAAATTTGTTTTATGAAAAATACTCGAGAAAAGAAAAACAGAGATGAAAAAGTTCTTCATCTATCGACTTTATTGTTATTTCACTGGTCAGATACATCCAGTAACAAAATTCTCTACGTCACCAATGTATATATTTCTATATATTGTACATTTTATTAGCTCAGTTGGCCAAAAACCTCACTCGCGCATGTGCACTTTACCATTCACTACTATCCTGCTTTTTATATCCTACTATACCATTCTACCTGCAGCATAAAACATTTGCACGATTGAAAATTGAATTAGCTCTGGGTCACAGAACTAAAAAAAACTTATTTCCACCATGAGTAAGTCATGTGAAATAAAATTTTTCCTCGAATATGAAACATTGCTAATTTTAGTAGTTAAATGAATTACGCCAACAAATGTCAAATTGATCATGTCAATTATTGCATCTCAAAATCAATGTTTAATATAGTCTTTGAAATCCAATCACGAGCAATTCTCTGTACATTTTCGTTTAATAAACATCGATGGTGATCACAATTTTGTATGTCATCATGCATCCACATATATACTATAGGTATACGCGCTTGGTTAATTAGTTTGCAAACGTTCGATCTATACACAATGATTCCAGTATTAGCATTTTTTTTTTCTATTCCAAATATCATTCACTAATTCAATGTTTGTATCCAAACGAAAATTTAGGTATTCAATACTCTACCTAATGAATGTACAACCTCCAACGTAATAGTATTTAAACAACATCAGAATATTTATAGCCAATTTCATGATTTCCATTGGAATTTTTTCATCAATTTAATTCATTGTGATGTGAATTTTGTCTTTTTTCACATCTATTCGACAATCGTTGGCCAATTGATTCTGAGATAGTCGTAAGAATGAGTATAAAGGGATGTGTCCGTTAGGTCTGACCGCATGTCGATATTTTCTCCTTGGACATTTGTGATGAAGGTGTCACTTAATCAGTTTAAGAGGCAGCAGCTAAAAGTAGTGAAAGTGGGACGAATGCCCTGTTGGATTTTAGCCAGACGCGAAGGGTGGAATGAGTCGACGTAGAGCGATGGCGGCAGGCGCAAGAACCTAACGGTTGCAATCCTGCTAAGATATTAACCTTGTAAATCTCCTTCACGCCTATACAGATGCACATATAGATATAAATGTGAATGGTAAAGCGCAAATACGTTAGAATGTAAGCGATTGGAAAAGTTCTCAGTATCGGCAGACGTCACGGTAAATCCTCGAGAATTTCATTGGTATATCTTGGACCAATCCAAAGTAGACGTAGTGAAGAAGAAGTAAGAATTATATAAATAGATGAATGAGGAGAGAAAAAAAATAAATGTAAAGAGAAATAAAAAACAACAGGAAAAAATTCTCATTGGAACAACCGGAAATAGAACGCGGTAGGGCGGGGGTGGTTATTAGTGGAGATGTGGTATTCCAAGGATGAATCAAGAAGGGGAGGAAGAAAAAAAAATAGAAAAACTCACGGAAATTCGGAGAAAATGGGGTCGCTGTTCTATTTCATTTCCGCGGTCGGCATCAAGAGACAGAGAAATGGACGGAGACTCTCAAGAGTGGAGAAATTTTTCACCCGTGAAAACGAGAACCTTGATGAGAAGAATCTTTTTCTTGGAAATCGTCATTTATACATATATATTCGGTATAAGCTTTTATTATCTCGTACAAACTCATTTTCTTACAATTTTTTCTTTTAGTTGGAATATTATTGAGAAAATAAAAGACAGAATGAGAACATTGATGAAATAAATTTTGTTTCATTGTTTTTGTTTCTGAAAAAAATTCCATTTTTCTGTGTTGGTCATGAGGTTGTTGAGTTCAATGACCTTATATTCTTGGACACGCTTTTAAATTGAATTTCATCGAAGATTGAATGTAAGAGAAAGAGTGCGTATATAAATGTGTACAGTTTCTTCTTTCTACGACGTTTCTGTTTACTCTCAGAGTTCCATAATCATTTTTAACAGCGGAGTAAAAGTACTCTCAGGGTTTTCCATTCACTTTTTCTCACTTCATTTCTCCACATCTTTCTCTCTGTCTTCACATCCGCCAACGATAACGACTTGCACTAGGTATAACAGTTGTTGTCTACATTGCGTAGCCATTCCAAACGCTATTTTCTATATACTGTCATGTTGGTATTTTTTTCCCCGTTTTTTTTATTCGTTTACACTTTTTCCGTTTTTAGCAAAGTGTTTTTTTACGTGTCAAATATTAAATTTGTTCCTTTTTAGGAATAAAGGAATCATTCAATTAAATACTGATTAAATCATTTGTAGAACGATGATGTGTAAAAACTGAATTGAAATAATTCAAGTTTGTATTCAATTGATATTTTTTAGAAACGTCAAAATTTTCCAATTAAGACAACATCAAGAACTTTTTCAAGGTAACACAAACATGAATTCTCATATGTTTGAAACTTTGTGTATGTGATGAACTAACTGAAATAAAATTCTTGACCGTTCAGTTTCATTGATTACGATTGACTGGTGTAAAGAAAAAGTCTACATGAAACATACTTGAGAAAGATTGTGGAGGCGGTGACGAACATGAGTGGCGATCCAGAAATGTGAGTGGAAAAATAGTTTCAAAGTAATTGAGTGAGAATTGCAATTTGGTAGGATTTGTAAACATTCACGAAATATTTTATTACTGGAAAATGTGCAATAAATGTAAACGTTACGAAGGGACTTTGGGAACTGCAGTAAAATGGACAGATTAGGATTAAGAACATCTGGAGAAAGTTATAAAATGGCGGGGGATAACGAACTAATGACAATCATGAATCGATAAAAGAAAATTATTCCATATAAAAAGTGAATGAAAATTCAAAATATTTGTTCTAACTTAGCTTTGATAATAATATAGATAGTAATGAATGAGAATTAGAATATTTTTTTATCATGGCGTTTTCTACAATTGACTAATATTATTAAAAAGAAACAAGTTAATTTAGGGTTAATTAAACTATAACTAAGAAACTGTAAACATTGAAATTCTATGAAATAATCAATGAAATATTGAAAATGTTTAGACAATGAACATAAAATATAAAATTAGATCGTTTCAACGAATGTATTTATATTCATAGCTATATTCATAAAAAGTCAGCCAACAGAATTCAGAATTCAAAATATTTCAGTCCCAATTTCACTACAAATTATTAAATGAGCTATTGTATAAAATTTTCACAATTTACTTGATAATAAAACTCATAAGAATTTTCTTCTTACATATTAACAATTCATTTTTGCAATCAATCTGCAAAACAATCACTCAAACAACAATAAATGAAGTTCTCATTCTAGAAAAATAGAAAAGTAAAAATAGTTATTCATCAAATCATACACACATCTACACAAAACTATGGAAAAATATTGTTGAATATTTTTGGTTCTATATAATGTGAGAGAACTAAACAGCAACGGTTGTATGCAGACACAACTGAAACTGTAGGTGGAACATAGCCCAGGTTTTCGAGGTACATATAGTCGATTGAGCACAGTGAATGTCACGAACAAGAGTCAGAGGAGTCACCCTGCCGGACGTGGTTACAATTTTGTCGTGTAAAAGAGCGAATACCATTGTGCAAGACAGAGAGTGAGTGAGATTGGGCGAGAAAGAGTCAGCAAGAGGTAGAGAGAGAGAGAGAAAGTCAATGAACGAGCGCGCGCGTCGACCGCGCTTGGCCGACTGAGACTGACATTAACCCCTGGCATAAACGTTCGCCTCGTGGTCAAACCTAATAATTACCCTGTCTTTGTGCTTTGCAGTAAGATAATATAATCAATGAGTACTGCCATATTCAGCACACTTTGATGAAAATTCTCCAATAATTTATTAGCCTATGCATGATGAATAATGGAAGCAAAAAAATATATTAGAATAAAAAAAAAACTGAATTTATTAATCAAAACAAAAAGAAATAGTAGTCTATAAAGTGAGTAAATGAAATTGTGATATTTATAAGACAATGTCGTGTGAATTGAAACTGTTAGGGATGAGGTAGATGAGCGAATGGATGGAAGAGAAAGGGGAAGGCGCAGTAACTTAATTAAACATCGACATCCAACTGGAGGAGGACATGTTAAACTACAACTAGACTGTGAAACTGCGGGATGAAATTGAATAGAACTAATTGTGTCGCTGTATGGAAGAGCAAAAGGACTTGCTGTCAATGATGTATAGTCTGCTAACGTCAATAAGAGTCCCGTGAAATGTATATTGTGTAAGAAAACAAGATGTTAAAATGGGCATTATAGAACATTAAAACAAAACTAATTAAGTTATAGATATTTTTGTCATTGAAATGAAAATAATAATTAAAATCCATATAAGTTTGAATATGAATTGTGACACTCTGTTCACGATTCATATTTTTTTGAATCACATATTTATATGATTTCAATTTTTATGTAATTCTGCATTAACTACTGAAATGAAAATGATTGTTTGTAAATGAGGGATATTCATTTTACAATATTGTTATTGTTCATTCAATATTCGAAAAGAATTAACTGAGATTGAAGTTAGGAAACTAAGGCAAATATTTGAATTTGAAAAGTATTAATAATTTTGTTTGCATTTATGTTCTTTCAATATTGTGGTCAGAAGAAAAAATTCGTCACATATACATTTTCATTCACATTGATATGTATATCCAAAATCTCTCCAATTCTCAACAGTATCGATGATCAAAGTGAGGCGCTAGTTATACGCAAGCCCCCGACACTTCGCTTCTCTAACACAATTCAAAAAATATCGGATGTAGACAAAGCATAAACATTTTTTTATCGCTGACGCAAATGATTGAAATTTTTATTGAGTTTTATGTAAATTTCATCGAATTTTTTTGTTTTTCAATGAACTGATGAATTTATACAAATATATAATGAAATAGAAGGGGATGAAGGGAACAATGAAGGGGTAGAAGGGTAGGAATGGGAGAAAGCTAGAGACGATTTATTGTATTCATGTGAAATATATGATGTGTGCGGAATAAATTCCCAGTTTGAAATTCATCGTGATATACATAGAGTAAAGCCAATAATATTTTCGTCTTTTTTCATTTTTTCACCCCGGCTGTCTTTTTGTTTTTTTCATCGTCGATAATTGCGCCAGTCGATATTATTGACAGCCGTCCATACGCGGAATAAATGGAAGCCACGAGGTAACGGTTAAACTATCGCATCCATTGCAGTCATATCCACAAAATACAGCTCTCATCTTGAAAATAAATAAAAGTAAAAAACAATAATGATTATATCAATAATATTAATATTATTAATAATAATAACGAGAATGATGATAAAAATAGTAATAATGGAATTATATGAGAACGTAGAACGATAAATACTTCTTTGTGTCACCGTTCGTTTGCCTCATGAAACGTAAGTGAAAATTGAGTTTCGTTGTGGTTGAAAAATCTTGGACACAGACGTCTCAAGGAGGAAGAAATATTCTGTTGAAGGAAATGCGGCTAAAAGAAAAGAGGGAATTCAGGTTGGTGGAAGCTGAGGGGAAAAGTGAAACGAAAGATTCGAGTCGTTGATTTTCATTTCTCTTTCTCTTTCTTGTGGTTTCGTGAATAATGCAGGATGGCCAAGGCTGTGGAGAACAACCGCCATGGTAATTACCGTCGTTTCATATTGAAAATAAAAAAATATGAATAAGAGAGAACGTGAAAAAAAAAATCTTGATAATAATTCTTCCATTAGCATGCAGAAAAACACTGTGGCATACTAGACGCCTTGAGAAGTATGATCAAGTGAAGAGAAAAAAAAAATATGATTGCAAAGAAAAATTGCAATCATTCCAATTTTTCTGGATAGTTTTTTTTCTTTTATACTGTGAATGTTGCATTTTTGTTGAAAATATTTGTGAGAATGAGGATATAAATTCACATTCTACCAACTGTTAGTTCATAATAAATGAATGAGATGAATGATAAAATAAAAAAAAATATTTTTCAACTCGTATATTCACAAGCAAAACTCAATTAACGTAATTAAACTAACACGATTCATTACAATAGCAGAGGTAGAAGTTTTGCATTATAAAAATTTAATTTATCTCAAAAAAGATTGATTTTTTTTTATATAAGGTGACAGACAAAAGTTATGAATAAAGTTTTTATTCATAATAATTCTTCACTAGCTCACCCTCTTTTAAGTATATATTTGAGTCAGTATACATCTAACAGCCTTTCTACCCTTATACCAAAATTCTCATAATTGAGTGAGGGTGAAATAAATGAAGAAAGTAAAGGGGTGAGTAAAATGTGAATGCGCAACAAAGTAAACAAAATATAAAAAGAATATTCGCACATTTTTTTTTACTCCTCGTTATATCATTCTGTATTCACAATCCAAAACTCATCAAACTGCATTACAAAGAGCTAATATTCTGTCATCTTAATTACCAGCCACTATAGCGATGATTATTGCCATAGAGCTTGCGATAAACTTTGCATAGTTAACGTGAATATTAAAACGTGTTAGAGAGATCAAGCTCTCTTGTAAGACTTTTGGTGTTAAACAAAAAAAGTCACACACACACATATATATATATATAAGAAATTCACCAAGTATGAAAGGAGCGAAAAACGGAGTCACCTTAGAATATATGGATGATAAATGTGAGCAGCCGTCGCGTCGTTTGAGCAATATATATGCACCGCCGTCGCGCTCACTGTAAGCTGATGCTCTTCACTCTTAGTACACTTCCTCTATGTCGCTTATATACATGAGTGTCATTCGTCTTTCTCCATTACATCCTCTTTCTATGCACATATATATATATATAACATTCTAGATGTACGTGACAACGAATGTAACTAAGAGCCGGCTCTAAAAGAATACTCTCAATTATTCAATATTTGGTGTTAGTATATATCAGAATAACAAAATTAAAAAAAAAAGTCTTTCTTATGAAGAATATTATTTGAGTTAATTCAATTTTGATACTTCATTTAAATGTAAATTTTTTGTGTTTGTAATTAGCCCTCATCAGCATAGTATATTTTCATAACAAAATAACAATCTGTACTAGAGAAAATTCTCGTTTTTAAAATGCTAAAAGAGTAATTTTTTTATGTACTCAGTGGAAGTTTTAAAAATTGGATTTATTTGAGAGATAATATTGCAAGTAGGATTTTTCTTTCTTTGTTTTTGGTGAACAATTATTTGCAAGTGTTTAGCAATTATCGAGTATCTGTTAATTGTGAATTCACTTGAATATCTATTTGCTGTTTCTAAATTAGATCAATTGCTATCAACGTATGGGCTGTGTGGTATAATATTCGCTCGAGGTGCAATTGAATTCTGTGATAAATATGAAAAATCGTTTGATGCTATTGTCAGAATCAGTTCCGAAATGGGATCTCCTTTTTTCTTTATAATTCATATGAATGAAAATTGAATAATTCGCATTTTGTATTTATCATCCAATGTATTTCGAAACAACTTCGACGACGACTGGATACGACGAAATATTTGTTTATGTTTTTATGTCATCATATAAATTCAAAATCAGTAAATGACTTTTATTCATTTTTGCATTTCTATTGAAATATTTGAATTATATAGAGATGAGTTATTCAAATATTTGCCCATTTTACCTCCCACTTTAAAGATCCAAAAAATTATTTTATGTTTTCATAAGATTTCTTCATATATAATACTATGATATTCCGTAGAATTCGATGAATACAGAGCACCATCTTTTTCATATATCTATGAGAAGATTTTTTCATGATTTAGTTGAAATTGACGATTTATATTGGCATTGAATTGCGTTGAAGAGAACCCATTCAATGTTGATGAAGGTTAAGTTGTGAACGTTGAAGAGCGGATGATAATTCAACGACGTCGAATCAAGTTAATACATGCGTCAATTGCAATTATTGTCGGAAATTATCAGAGCGTTCTGGGTTAAGATAACGATGCAATGGTAATACTATAACCCGTCGTATATCGAGGGAGTAGGGTTAAAAGCACCAACCGGGTGTAGTAGAAGGTGAACACAAGGCAACGCAAGAGATAGGATATACTGATAACGCACAACCATGACAATGCGATAACAGGACTCAACCGCGGTAGCAGCTTAACGACATTGGGATCGTATCGATCTCACGTTAATGGGGAGCTACAAACGACGCCCTCAGGACACGTTATATCTTGCTACTCCATTATATACAACGTAAATCGGACGGATTTACACGTAATAAGAATCTGTACTATGCGACGCCGATTTCATATATGCAAAATTTAAATGAATTAAAGAATTCCTTACATTGAAGGTTATCAATCTCTTCAGAGTTTTATAATACATTAAGGAAAAAAGATGGTTCAACTTCTTATTTTTTGGTGGACAGCAGTAGCACTAATTTGGCAACTTTGTTATATTGAAATTTATAGTTTCACATAACTTTCATAACTCTTCGACCTGTGATGTAGAAACCGTACTTTGACCTACTGGAAAGTTGTGATCATAAAGTCAATTTTATGGCATGGAATTTTAGGGTTGTAGATAAACAAAAAAAATGGTGGAATCTTCTTTGGAATATTTAATAGTCGGAAATATTTGAAGTTTATTGAATATTTAATACTTCCGCTTATGTTGTCGTTGAAGTAACAAAACTCTGTTCTCTTGATTTTGTCCCACTTGGTGAGGACAGTGGACTCGAGATTTAGTCAATAATATCAGAATAGACAAGTTGAAAATATAAATTTAGCGTCGACGATATATTATGAGCAATGGAATTTTTAATCTTTATTGCTCACCATTAATTTATTAGTTAACAAAATCATTTCTCCATTTATTAAACTGTCAATAATGGAATGGGAGCGATTCATTGTGTAAAGGAAAAAAATAATTTTTTCTATCCGACAGAAAAATCTCAAATTTTATTACTTTAACAATTATATTTATTCAATGTCCATTATTACTTTCCCTGCGAGAAATAAATTCATCATATTTCACAAAACCCAATTTCTTATCTAATATTATAAACTTCCACAATGAAAATTCCCCCACTCTGATTCACCCGGAACGAAATGTTTTTCATATCCTAATACAACTCAATCATTGCTAATTAATATCCGTAAATCAGTTTAATTTAAAGTTATACGTTTGATGAAAATTTGTTTTCACTTCGTCTCCTCTCACATCAACATCCATTAATGCATGAGTGTATTCGCTCATTATCATTTCAAGTTATACATCATTAAATTTTCACATATTAATTAAAACCTTTTAATTGGAAAACAGTATCATTAATTTTAAATATTCATTCCACATCTCATTTTGCTGATTAAACTTGTTTATTTTATTGAAAACAATTACATAACAATGAAAAGGATTATTTTTTTCAACAATCTACCGAAATATGATCCTAATTAATATCAACAGATTTTTAATTGTTTATTAAATTGATTGAATACAAGTTGTCATGGAATTAAAATTAGTAATGATTCTCAAACATTGACAATTCAATATCACTCACTGTTACCAAATACAATTTGTCAGAATGAATGTTATATTCTAGTTCCCTTCCTCAGCAAAATTAGAATTAGAAAGTGTCAAACGTGCTTCGGAATACGTCAGCATTCACGTATCAATAATGATTATACATTGATGATAATTCACTTGGGCATTACACGACGAAATTAACATGACGAATTGTATTTCCATATTGCAAATGATTTATAATCACTCGATTAACAATCACGTCACATTTGAAATTAAATCGTGAATATCTTCCAATGTAAACAAACAGGGAAATTATAAAAGTTGATTTTTACATAATCGTAGTTTTATTTTCGACATGTGTAGAATATCCTTCCACAAATGTTGGTCAGTACAACTGAAATTGATGGAATAATCCAGCTCTAAAGAATCTTATTTTCTAACAAAAAATTGCAATTCCAACATTGGACATCCGAAATTTTATTTGTTATTGATGTCTTAGCAGAAAATATATGCAAAGGCTGCGTCTTTCTATACTTCATACAATTTTATTTTTTTTCCAATTATTGGATAGAAGTATTCCTACGTCAGATGTTACGAATCGAAATCAATTCAATTTGATGTATGAATAGGTCATTTTTACTGTTTGAGTGTGTCATATACGTGAGGTTGTGATTTGGTTTTGTAGGGTAGGATGACACACATTGGAATATGGATGTTGGTGGAGTGCGAAGTGGGGATTGCCACCCTACTAAAGATTCACTGATGCCCAATGTAGTTAGTTGGCATCGAGGTCTTATGCTAATGAGTGAAATTAATGATTTCCAACTCTGGCGACGTTTAATTAACGACTGTGGTGAAAGCCAGTTACTCTGTAAGTAGAGGGAGACCATTTGCTAATCGTAAGATGGTTTGGATTTCCAATAAAGATAAAAATTTGTGAATGCAATGGTAAATAATGAGAGATTTTTATGAGAAGAAATCAATGACTTAGAAAATGTCGGCCATGCTTTTTATCTACTGAAATTATTATCTTTGAGAAGAATAGGAAGACAAATAATTGAGGTTACAAACGTTTCATCATTTCATAATGATGAAGGATTCAGTTGATCCAATTAAGTTGTAGGAAAAGTTTCTGAATGATTTCGTTGCGATGGAGGCTGAATAAATGTTTTGTTGCAGATACTTATGTGCATTCATGAATTTCTTAAAAATTTGTTGAACAAACTTCACATCCAGTTAAAAAAACTTGTTTAATAAGCAAATGCATCAGGTATTGTTGCAGAAAATTGAATGTCTGATCAATTGCGTTATTTTTATTCGACTAAAAATATTCATTGTTCTAGAAATTGTATTTTTGTAAGCAACTTAAAAAAAATTTGTCTCAACTCAGACAAAACAACTTTTTCCAAACAAATCATTATTTCTTCCTGCTAGATTGGGAAAGGGTCATTATGTCGGATATAAAAACTATTTTATACAAACAAAAGAAAACTCGCAGAAGTAATATTTTAAACGATACATTTTATCATCGGATAAAATCTAATTCTGTGACTTTTTTCATTCAAGCAAACTGATGAATAGAAAATTCTTTTCCTCGCTCGGTGAATTTCAGAAATAAAAAAATTGTGATAACAAGTAAAACCAAATTATGCAACAGAAACTTAGATAATTACCAACCCCATGCACTAATTAATGAATGTATGTTAGAACCTTCATAAAATTTCAAACTCATAACATCCTTCTCATGTATATAAAATAAACAAAAATAAAAACACCATCAATCCATTTACAATTTCTTTATTTTTTCCCTGTCTTCCGGCATTGTTTTTCCGAGTTCGCAGCATTCAATAATCGAGTATGATTGTAGTTTCTCGAGTTTCATGAGAGTGGCATTGAAGATACGAAAGTGGATTTGGCGTGGAAAAATATGAAGAGTGAACAAGTGGACGTGACGTGTCTCCCTTCACATAAAACACTTATGGTGATCCATATGCTGCAGGAGATCGTCAAGTGATTGTGCTCATGTACCATATCTATACATATAAATATATATATATATACAACGAAGGGTTGAAATTTCGTAAAATTTGTCAAACTGATAAAGGGTCACATTTGCGGATACGATCGATCGATATATTTCTCTTTACGGACTTATGGATGAGAATCGAAGTCCGTGAGTAAACGGCTCGGAAGACGCTACAGAAAGACAAACTTTGCTGACTCGGCTTTCGACCCTCTCTCTCTCACCCTATTTCTCTCACTTATTCTTCATCTCACTCTTCGTCCGTTTGTATTCTCAAACTCTCTGAGGAATTATTTTACTGGATATCAGAAATATATACACATATATATATGTATATGTTTATCTGCGTATGTTATGTATTTGAAACGATATTGCAAGAGAAAAATATTTGTATGTACACTATTTGTTCAATATCTGTTTATTTTTTATTTTATTGCGAAATATACTGCGCATGCGGACACTCAATATGTCATATGGACAGACAAATCCCTCAATCCGATTTGTTTTTTTTTATTTCTATGTTACTGATGGTTTGTATCCAGTATTTTTTTATCCGTTTTGAGAAATATGTTTTTGATTATGATTTGTGGACGAAGATGATGTAGAGGGATATAAAAAATATATATGTTGTTGTGATTAATTGAGACACGTCAACGGTCCAATTTGATGTAGAGGGTTTGTATCTGGTGAATGTTGGCCAGATGAGAGAGCAAAATGTTCGTTAGAGCTGATGAAATTGACACATTATTATCGTGATCTTACATTATTGCTGTGTTTTATCTTTATCAGATGATAGAATGAAGGTGCACAAAAAAAGTTATTGAACTTGATAATAAACAGATGTATATATAAAAATAACGAAAAATATAAAATTCATAAATAATAGGAAATCGTTTTTTTTCATTTCCCATCACTTTCGCTGATGTATTTTCATTGAATACAATCATGTGATGTTTGAAAATAATATTGTGCAGATGTTCAAGTAGGCAATCAAATTTATGATCAAAATTGATGATGCATATGTTCATTAAAAAAAGAAAAAATAAAAGCGTGTATGTCTCTTATTGAAATTCCCCATTTCCTCTTAATAACGCACAGCGAATTGAAAGCCGTCAATTAAAATTATTCGATATAAAAATTAGGTGGTAAATTGGATGCAGAATAAAAAGCTTCCAATGAAACGAAGAGATCCTCAATTTTTTTTTTTTTTCTACACCGCGACTCAATTGATAATATTATAAAACTATTTTCCATTAAATGATGAAAAAGAATAAGTAGATTGTGAGAACATTGTAAATACGAGAATGAGATATAGGGCACATGCAAAAGTTTAAATGCAAGGAATGCTGTGTTTCAAATGTCGCTTTTTCGTCGCTGTACATATATATAAATATATATATATATATATATAGTGTCTATGTATATACATGATAAGTAGAGTATGTTGTGGATTGTAAAGGTGGTACGTGAGATTCACAACGACACTACAAATATATACGAGTACGATACACAACTGAACGACAATGTCGTGTCGTCATGGCGCTCTTACTTGCAACGCGTATCTACTTTTGCTGTACCAGTGATGGTGCTCCACTTGCCTATCGAGTCGCGTCGCTTAAACGACCGCGACGAGAACGATTTTTCGCAGTGTAAAATCGTGAGAGAAAGAGTGAGAGGGAAATGTATGTATACCTACAATAAACGATTGTGAACGAAACGAAGAGGAATGGGATTGAAAACTGGCATGGCCGAGATTTCATCTCGCGTACTCGATAGTCCAGTAGATAGTTCGGCGAGAGTGAAAAGGTTGAGTGTGGGATCGGTTGGTGAAAAAGGTGCGGCACGGAGAGGGGGCTGAAAAAATATAACAGAGGAGGATCCAATTATTTGTGCGATTGGATATTTCGATGTGTGTATACGAGTGGCTTTATACACTCTACCTACACTTTGGCGATGAATGGCAGAGAGGCAATTTCAGCATAAGGGTTGTTTCAACCCCATCATCTATGGTTCGAAATGAAAATCAGAGAGAAAAAAAAAAAATTGAATAAACGTCATCCTTCCCAATAATGTAATAGAAAAATGAATAAAAGTGACAATGAGATTGGGAACGATAATGAAAACGTGTCTCTTCATGAATTTATTGTCACTTCACGCAATAACATCAAATTCACTGTGTTGTCATTCAATTTTTCATTTCATGCATCGCTATTATGATATTTTATAAAAATCCTGAGTATATATTTGGATTTAATATTCGAAACACATGAAATTTTGATGAGAGTGCTCATGCCCTTTTTTTTGCGTCTATTCAAACTTGTTTTCATTGCGAAAATTATTCATATGACAAATGTAGGGAAAATTTATCTACAGTTAATATCAATGTTTTAGTGTTCTTTCAAAAACCGTTTTGATATTATACGATTGAAATATTCAAAGTTGATTGGATAAAAAGATAGAACGTATCGAGAATTCGAGAGTTGCCAAGGGCTTGGTGCATGTTTATTAATGCGATTAATGCCAGCTTGATTGTGCTCATTTCTCTATTATCACAACGTGATACTGAGAAAAAAGTAAGATAAAAATTTCATGGATTCGAATTGATCCGATCTGATCTCGTTAGTTCTGATGAAATTCAATTCGAATGAGATCACCATTTCGATGAAACTTAGATCCAATTACATCCAAATAGGTATTTTTCGGTCTGTACGGAGAATGTGGCGTTGGTCATTGCTTACGAACGTGATATTTCGAGATCCAGTTCACGATGTTTTATAGATAGAAACCTCTGATCATTATAGTAGAATCGATTGCTGACTCATTTGATATATCAAGTGCACGCTTTTTATTGTGAAACATTGTAACAATAGAGACTGTTTATATTGTAGCAGAGATAGAACAAGAAACTGCTAAAGTGTAAGTCTCAAATGAAGTTGATTATTATCAATTAAAATATTCTAATTTATTTTATTAACTTAATATTGTGTTATCGGAGTTTTTATTCATTTGAATGTTCTAAGATGGACAGTTGCATCTGATGAAACAAAGAAATTTGTTTTAAAGGTGATGCCATCGAACAATATTTTTCTCACACATTGATGCTGTGAATCCTGGCGAATTGAAGTGTTTTCATCTGGCACTTCACGAAGCAGAAAACAAATAGTTTATTCTACTAACGTATGTTATCTATAAATTGAATTAGATATCATTTCTAGATTTATCAATATTGCATCTTGCAAATTTCCATCGACGGATTGGTTACTTGTTTATTATTATGGTGAGTTATTTTAGTCTAAGAACAATCTGAATTCGAGTAGGAAATCTTTGGAGATAATCTAGGATTTAAAAGGTCCAATAAAAATTTTCCTGAGAAATTTAATTTTGTTATTTGATTCATTAGAGAACTAACGAATAATCTCTAATATAATTCTGTGATATAAAAATGTTAATCGAGTGCGATGAATGTTCATCGATAAGTTAACTAAGTTATTGATCATAATTTTTGTTATAGAAGTAATGGGTAATTTATGTATTCAATCAATACGTTATATTAGCACTTAATCATTTTTAGTAATCATTCCTACAAAAAACCCATCACATAAGTCAACAATTTATTCTGCTACGCTACATAACAAGGAGTTACATTATTTCGATGTCATTACATGCAGTTTGCTTTACGTCTCACAGGTCATTTGTTCGTATGAGTTGTTAATATTTATCGTCACATACTATCACTTTATGTAACATGAATCACACGAATTGCATCATTGATCTCAAGTTGGCGTTAGGGACATGGAAAATTAGTCATTCAAGTAGTGTCCCACCCACCTGAAAAGTGTAATTTCAATAATTGAAAATAGAATCTCCGATGATACCTAACATTCTTCTTGGAGATTTTCTACAATTCTTGTAGAAACGACAGATTTTTCCACTGTGAAATTGGAGGAAGATAGAGACATCGTGAAACAGTGAAATAGAGTTTTATATTCAGGTCATAGTTGTTAAAATTTTTGATATGAGTGATTTGTTAGACTATTCCTATTATTATTTGTAGCAATTTTCTGAATCTTCGGAAGAACAAACGTTTTTAATATTCACAAGATTTGTGATTGTTGGTTATATTATTCAATTTGTATTTTTATTCACAATTCAAATTTATTAAATTCCATACTTTCTTATTCCCACAATATAAATTATTTATTTATACTAAAGAAATGTTTGTTAACAATTTAACGTTGAATTTCATTAATAGAACATTGCTGTTGAGGAATCACTCGTTTAATTAGAATTTTACAGGAGGGACATCTTATAAATATATTGACATGCAAAATAAAAATTCAAATCATAATAACCCTCCGTTGTCACATTCACGCGGTGTGACATCTTTGTCACACTGAGTCAAATTGACAATAAATACATGAGATCCATAATTCGGATTCTTCAGGAGTGAAATATATCAAATTCAGCAAACACTTCTGAATATTGTACACAAACAAAATTTTCAAATATTGGAAGGCTACATGCTAGAAGGAAATCGTTAGAGTGAGAATTAAAGAAAAAAGGAGTTTTTTTGAAAAAAGCCAATAACTTGACGATTACTTTGTGTTTCCCTCAATATTAACGATCTATATGAAGCATATCAATTTGTGGAATTGAAAATTTGAAGTATTCAGAGTAAAAACTGAAGCGAAGACCACATCTACAGTGCTGTCTTCACTTTCATTTCCCTCGATGCTGAATTCATTTTCTTCTGAACAATTATCAATATCATTTCCAGACTTGTCACCGCCGAAATGTTCATCTTCGTCTGCACTATCAAATAATGACGCTCAAAACGCCCGGCTGCAGAGATTTAATGCCATTTGAGCGCAAATGGACTAAAACTATCCTTCTAATTTCTTGAAATACATTTGTTGCTCACCACATTTGTTGCTTACATTCTTTCTGATGATTTGGATGAATAAAAAATATATAATCGTAATATCACCTAAAATACCACGTTTGTCACATATGGGTCAATTCGACCCCAGGTTTTCTGATGATGCTGCACCAATCGATTTCACGTGAACACTAACCGTCCTATTCTATCAAGCGTTTTACCCCTTTACAGTTAACATCCCAAGGTAAAGATACATAGGGTTTGAATCCTTATTGTAAACGGAATATCGAAAGATCGTCGCCTAAGTTGGGCATAGGGTCATTGTGAACCCCTGTGACAACAGAGGGATATCAATGTGATAATGATTGTGAAGTTACCTTATTACATCTTTTTAATATCTTCTCATGTAACATTTACAAAAGACTTCCATTACCATGACAATATTAATTTGGTCACACGATATTCAAAATATTCCTTTGTCGGTGATAAATTCGACTGACTGGTACGATTTCATAGTTTATACCAAATGAATGTAATTTCATCCGGAAAAAAATTGTTTTGTTTAACCAAGTGTTCAAATGTTGAATAAAACCAATATTGTGTTGAGTCATATGTAAATTCCGTAACAGTTCCAAAATTTCAGTTCACTAAACTTCATCCAAAGTCGAAAGACGGCATTGGTGCCTTCTACTAACTATAGAGCTGTAACTCGTTACCTACATCTGTAAATTCAACTGCTTTGTATTCCTTAACTAATGGAAAATTCATTCAGAACATCGAATTTGTGAGAACACGATTCTATCCAATACCGTATGGCATCAGATGGTGGTTGCAAGGAATTAATTTGATTAGAAATATTATTATGAAACTTTTGTACCTGTTTAATCAAATTGTTAAAATAGAAACATCAGTCACATTTATATGGATCTCATTTTAACTTGGTAATATATTTCTCATAATTCTTTTACTAATAACACCATCCAGAACTTCAATGATGTAACTCCAACATCTTCGATTCGACCAACACCGACACCACCGCGGTAATCCATCATCGAATAAATATTTAAGACTTTCACGAGATATTTATTCTCTCCTAAGAATATTTGTCCATTAAAAATTCCGTTACAGCTACAAGTTATTCAACCCTTCTCACCTACAACCCGAATCATTCGATAGCTGTTACTAAATTTCATATGACTAACATAAATTATTATATCAGTATATAATTTACGACATCCTGAACAGTATACGTTGAATAGAATGTGCTATCCCGAAGTGTTGAATAACTCAGAGTACCAAATGCCGAAATTAATATTTCATTGTGACAGTATTTGACATAATTGTAGATAAATTACACATGAATAAAAGTTACAAGTTGGGAAATGTATAGAGTTAAAACCGAGATAGTAAATGAACAATTTAGCATTTTCAATTAATCCTGGCGGTTTCCAAATCTTCCATCTCCAATTCCACCACCACAGTCAAATCTCACATCACACCTTTCCAAACTTCGTAAATTGTTTCAGTAGATACGAAAAGTCATGACGAATAATTAAATTCATTCGGGTTTATAAGCGAAATTTTGTCTGTGACCACCATTACAACCACCACTGTGATAATTAATTTTCGTAATGGAATTCAATATCGATAATTTCATATCGATATAATGTAATTAACAAAATTTTCCAATATATCAATAAATTAAAATGTTACTCGATTTTAATTATAAATGAAGAAGGGAAGAATTCATTGGAAAAATTCGTATATATAATTATATATAATCCAGGTGTCAAGGAGAATAGCACGATTGTCATGTCCACGTGTGGCACGTAGATCAACATACTGTGTGGCGAGCTATATATCCAACATTCCTCTTGTTAACCACTATCCAATTATCCATAGCATATCTACTGAGGTGAATTGGTTACGCAATCCATATACATGTGTATCTAATACGCAATGCCAATTATATCCAATATAATTCTGGGTCTATCGAATAAACAAACAATAATACAGCAAATAAATATATAGAGAAATAAACGAACAGCATGGAGGAGGGTTGAACGGTACAATTCCTCTGGATACGATCGATCATTCGAGAAATGTGACGGAAATAGGAAAATAAAAACCTATTTGTTGTCTCATCATGTATATTACTTGTCTATTTATCCAAGATTAACAATATTAACTTCCATGTGCCATTCATTGATCCAAACTATTTATTTCAATCGAGAAATTGGAATTTAACCTGAAATGTTGGACGATAATTCAATGTTAGTTTATGAAGGTTATCTAATAATGAAGTTATTTTTATTGTATCAACAACATTCGCTATTGATTCGGGTCTGCAAATTCTATTGACAGTGTTCGCATTTAACATGTTATATGGAATCGGACCTCAAATAAAAGCCAGGTATCAATACTTCACTCCAAGACTCAATATATGAAATTTCTCGACCTTTTTTCTCATTTTATTTATGAACGAAGAGTCAGGGTTTGACAATGAAACTCATCCCAAAGAAAATAAAAAAATTGGGTAGAAATAATATCGTTGAATTGAGTGTACTTCCAAGTGACACTTTTCCCTTGTTATTTTTCACTTGAATGAACGATCTTGATGATGAAATAGTTCGTTGAAAAAAAAAGTGGTTTTAACACTTCATCGAGCAGGCTAAAAGTATTAAAATTGTTCGAAATTTCATGATGGATATCAAGAAACATCTCTACATTTCTTTTGAATATGAATTTATATGAATGTGATGAAATGTAGTATTAGTATTGGTGATATTGGGAAACGATAAGTTTTTATATTTCGTTTGGATCTCATTCGCTATTTGGTCGGAAATTGCATTGATATGTGCTTCAAATGCATTTAAGGTTCACTAATATGATAAAAACTACCGCACCATTCTATTACTGCTAGAGTTTCTCATTCAACTATAGAAATTCTTTTATTAGAACATGGCACTTCATGTAATCCAAATACATTCACTGGAGCGATATTCACAAATTAGTGCGATAGATTGAACAACTTTCAATTATGTTACATTTATGAATTTGGGCAATCTATGAATGTGAATTGGATTACACCCACCTGAATGATAGTCCGGAATTAGTGAGGTGAAGTGGTTCGGTTATAAAGTGACTATTGTTGAAAGGGAATACCGATAAAATGGATATCGGAATAGGATTTAGTTCTAAAATTCTCATCTCTTTAATGGTTGAGATAGAAATATTATTGGGAATACAAAAGTTTTGTTATCTTGTGAATAAAATGTTGACTAAATTTTGTTCCAACATATCAGAAATTCGCGAATTCATGAAACTCATAGATAGATCAGAACAAAAATTTCAACTTAGTGGTGACACTCGTAAAAATAAACGCAGATTTATTCACAGAAACTTGAAAAATGTGATTTACGTCGGTTTCAATAATATATTCGTGTTGTTCGAAGTCTAAAAAGACAGTTAAACATCAAATTTTTCAAAAATAAAAAAAACCATCCCACTCAATAATCGCAATAGCAATTGAATATATTTTCGTGTTGAAATCTAATAAATACAACCATTCATATCTGAATCATGACTATGTTTCTGCCTTAGAAAAACAAAGTTTGAGAATATGTGGAATGAAAGTTCTATTGTGACCCAAGGGAGATCACTTCTGTTATTCTTGGTATATTTCCGTAATTCTCCACAATTCTTATCCAATAATTTCACTAAAAATGCTTAAGAAAGCGTACGAAAAAAAATAATTTATGAAAAACAAACTGTCATTAAAAATGTTAAAAGTGTTACCAACAGAAATATCATACGATTTATCAGTGAATTCAAATCTGACTGACAATATAATAAACACAGAAGTGAGTCTAACCTCGAGTGAGAGTCCGGTTGACAATCGTCTAGGGGTTTATGAACATTCACGTAGCATTTCACCGAATTCATTCATACATATACATTGTATATATGCTTTCAGACAAGGACGAACAGTGGAGTGAAAGGGGTTCGCAACATGGATACACTCTCGGCAGCAAATATTGCAGCGTGATATCTGGAAAATAAACGTGGTGACGGTTGAGTGCTCTTTCGCTGCAGTAACTAGAACCATTGTTGTCAACGCTCGTATACAGAACAACACGCGAAGAGAAATGTTCAGGGAATACCCAGAGACAAAAATAAAAAGAAACAAACGCCCTGAAGTATGATAACAAAAGAATGAGAAACAAAAAAATAAAGAGTTTAGTAAATAAATTAGTGAATACTTTTTCATCCCGTTCATTCCGTTGGACAATGCTTTGGAATATTGTCTTCCATTTCCGTACTATTCCCCCTCATATCTCTGATAATTGAATGACTGCGATCCTCAGAGATATATATACATGACGCATCATATATCCATTGGGGAAAACAAAAATGTATACATTTCGTAGCTGTTTTGTCTATACATAGAAGAATGTGATCAAGATGAATATTTTTTACATACCACAATCAAAATTTATGAGGGTTGAACGCGATTGTAAGAATGAAGTTGTGGATAGCACTCCCTTTGCACATTCTTATCAATAAATCAGGGTGCAATCGTGTCAATTTCTTCCGCTTTGATAATTCTTCACAATCAAAACATCAACAATAAAAAAAATAACCAACCCAACTGTAGTTTGAAGAAGTGTAAAAGTTTTTTTCTTATTAAAATTCCTGGTGATGCCAGTAGTATATAAAAACTTTATTCCACTGTGGTTTTTTTTCAATTGTTTGTCAAATTGATTGAAATGATTGGATTGCTCTGAATTGCTTTCATTGTAGCTCATGGATTGTAGGTTTATCTAAACCGCCTTCTGCAAATATTTTGCAATATTGGGCCGATGTTTCTCATACAACTCATTGTGATTTAGGGGGAGTGGGTGAAATAACGCACGTTCTTGTTGGCGTTGACGGAAAATTCCTGTGATCGGTTCTGTGTGTGTCATTGCGCCCGTTATGATGCAGTAACGCACGACTGAGTTACTACATACCCACCAATCGTCGATTGTGATTCGATTACTCCTAGCGTACAATCAGAACTAACTGTCGGCCAAGCATACGGAATATTGATTCATAAAATTGGGTCTACGTACAATACGAGCGCGATACAACTCGCGTATATTCGCTCACTTATATCTGTTAATATATATATACACAGATCGAACCATTTGATATGTACATCAACACGCTCGGATAAACATTCTCTATTGTGTGTCGCCATTTTGTCACATTCTATATCCACTTCCTCTTTAATAGGAGTT
The DNA here is from genome assembly GCA_030523085.1 of Meteorus colon. Classification (NCBI taxonomy): domain Eukaryota; kingdom Metazoa; phylum Arthropoda; class Insecta; order Hymenoptera; family Braconidae; genus Meteorus; species Meteorus colon. The sequence continues at coordinate 190,331 of JAPYZH010000112.1, read as the reverse complement.
TATGTATAAACGTCCACCCACAATGTCCGGTATCGGACATTTCCGCTTGGTTGTACTAGACGTCAATCGAGTTTGACGAATCTTCGTTCATCTGAAATTCAAATTTTCCGCGTTTAGGCACAGATGGATTCTCCCATGGCACACCAGTACTGCGGCAGTAATCGGAAGGTTCTATATACTACTACATTGTCAATCAGGCGTATCGCTCTCATCATCAGTCTATCTACTGAACAGTAAATAATGAAGGGATATCTATTCCATCGAAGCAAAAATACATTTTGGCTAAATTTGCTGCTTTATATTTTAACAGTTAATCGATAATTAGTTTTTTTTTCTCTCTATCCAGATGGAATAGGTAATTTAGTGCTGATATAATTAATAGCCACGATCTCTCTGATGCATTTTGATAACGGATTAATTATATATATATGGAATCAAAAATAATTGTGAAATATTGAAAATAATAAAATATCGATGTGAAATTCATGTAACTTTTTGATCACATCATATTGAAATAGTTCAATATTGCTCATTGAGAAATAGATAATAAATTGGACTATGTGTGATGTAGTTTGAATCACTGAAAAATTCTCTGGATATGAAAGACGAGATCTTTTTGTGTAAAATTACGATTCTTTGAACGCCAAGTTTGAAATCGGTTGTATCGTTGAGTTAATTCAACGCTTGTGAACTTTTTAGTGTTTTGGGATGGGTGTCTATAGCAATCATGTGACGTAGGAGCTTTTGGAGAGTTTATTAACTTTGTGAATAAACAAATTATTGTAAATTTCTCTTTTTCAGAAAGAATCCAAAGATGAAAAAAGATGAGCGAACTGTTGTGTCGGTACTAAATGTTAATCTTGATTTGCTTCAATGTTTAATTCTTGAGTTTGCATTTCAGACTTGGAATCAGTATCACAAGAGATGTTTACGAGTCGTCGAGATTAATTGAAATTGAATATATAAAGAAATATGAACTTGTAGAGCAAATGATGTTGAAAATACTTTTTTGATTTTCTGTTATTTATCGGTCTCATGAAAAGGTGATTTTCCATTAATATATACATGAGACTGTAAATATGAATTTCTTATGATAAGATTTGATGATAAGATTTTCCTTAAAGTGAATATCAGTTCAAGGCAATTGACTTATGCCCCGTATTTAATACACTGGCAGACCATTACTTAGAAAGTTAAATTTACCCTGACGAAGTTTTACCAACTCACAGTCTTCACAGACGAAGGGGGTTTAGGTAGTGCAACAGTGAAGAGATCCGAGGGAGTATTCACTTCTGGTAATTTATAATACTCTAGACTGTAAAACAAGAAGGTGTGAATAAGCTCAACACATGTTAAATAATTTTCATATAAAATAAAAGATAGAATATAAATGGGGTCGCTCGTTCAAAATGCGTACGAGAGTAGCAGTTACGTAATACAATTTTCCTTTTTTTTTTCCTATTGTGTCATATTTACAGAGAAAAACTTCAACCTAAATTTTGAACTTGTGAGTTCAAATGAATTGAGGAATGAAATATCGAAAGGAATTCTGGTAAATTAGACTCATGTTTGACGAGAAATCAGAATAAACTCTCAACTATTTCTCAAACAAATTTAAATTCATGAGAATTATGTCAGAACATTCATTGAACAGCAATTGAAAATACTCGAAACATGTTGTAAAAGTTCAGTTTATTAAACTAGGCAGATAAACACTTTTAGTTATGAAATTAATAATTGGATGAACTAACTATTGGATAATTTCTCATGAATATTTCGGACACGATCAAAAACATTTTTGTGTGATAATAATATTAACATAACGATACTCACTGCAGATTTATAATGATTGTACTCAATTAAAGAGATTTAATGGCTCAGATTTTCTTACTTAATCCTACGATTTTCATGGTGAATAATTAAGTCACAATGCAAAGAATATAATTTTTATATTTCACAGAAACAAACTTTAGTTGTTTAATATAAGAAATTTTCAATTTGTCGAAGAGATTGCAAACGATAATTATCGACTAATGTTGAGACACTGTATTTAAATTTACAACAAAGCATTATGCAAATAATGACGTTCATTACAAAATTGTTATATTAAAATATGGATAACCGAATCGATAATATTTTTATTAAAAATATGCTTGAACTTTAACAAATCTCCATTGACAATAATTAAATTGTTCACCGAATACGAAAGAGAAAATATGTCGATAACAAATGTTTATCCACAAATTGCATTCATTTATATTTGACAAGATCTTTTCTTTTCTTTTTACGTGAGTAAATATAAAAATTACATTCCCAGTGTTATTTTCAGATTTATTATACGGAAATGAGAGAAAAAAAGACTCTACATTGTGTATTATTTGCATGCAGTTGATACTGACCAATTATTCTCACCACTACTTCTATTTTACTGTAGATTCAGCATTTTTAACCCACATTCCCCAAGCATTATTTACTAAAGCCAAGCTCTTGGCTTTCTTTCCATGTATAAATATATACCTACAACTCTTCAAGTTCTTTCTCTTGAGAGCAATGGCAGAACCATTCGCTCTCCTCTTCAATTTCGTTTGGCTGCGCTCACGCTTTTCCAATTTCGTTCCAAGTTACTCACCTCAATCTACTTCTATACTTTGGAAATTACTTCTACACTTTGGGATTCAGACACGGCAATTAAATACTTCGTGTTCGCCATCTTGAGCGAAAACTGTCTCGAGTAATTATACCAAATTTACAGCAGTGCCAATAAAAAAAAAAAAGTTTCTACAAATATTGAATAAAAATAAAAATGTGTGTTGCAACTATTCACCAACTTCTGAATAACAATTTTGAAAATGCATTCCCTAGAAATTCATCTACTTTTTCAACCATCACGTTTCATATATTTACTCATCATGTTATACGGGAGAGGTACACAGAAGACTGGAATGCGGTAGATGGGTATTGACTATTAAACCCATATATATATGATTTCCTCTATCTGTATTCACATATATATTCTACGCTTTTAGCTATCGCAAATTTGACTATATATTGGACGAAGCGGAATCGATATTCCATACCAAAGGTGTATCTATCCCTCAATTCTTTTATTTCAATATCATATTATTTTTTTTCCTCCAATTTTTTTTATCTTCGTTCGAAAAAATGTTCACATGGTGGACGGAAAAATTTGGGATATTCCGAGGTTTTTACTATAAGCGAAGATTTTAAGTTTCATTTTTCCACTTCATCATCTCTCACTGTATCTTCAAGCGCGCTCAACTACATCTATGTAAGTTATGTATATATATTTCTATATATATTTTATACTATGTACTTTTGTTATCGTTCTTTATATTCACTGTGCAATATTTTGTTAGACATATTCAGAAGTTAACGTGACCTAACGAGAATTGATAGCGCACGAGAATAAAAGACTTGGTGGCACACGCGGGGTTGAAAGGTGTTAAAAACTTCGTGGAGAGAAGAGGTGAAAAGGGCGGTAGTGGAAGATCGTCATGGTGAGATGATATGGCTAAGGAAAAAGTTGAGGAAATGATATTTTCACGCTGAGAAGAAAACTGAGATCCTTCGCCAACTTCTCAAGACACATTTTTTTATTATTTTTCACTGCTTCGTCTTCAGGCTCATATATTATATATGCGCATCACACAAAATTCATTTATGAGAAAAATAAATTATTTTTTTATCTTCCTTATCTTGTGATGTGAGACGCTGCGCGGTTGAAGACTTTGCTGAGTGTGAAGTATTTACTTTGGCAATTTCGCCAACAAGAAGTTCAACACGCTCGCAGCATTTTCAGTGAACGTGAGCAACAGTAAATTTCTCCATTTATATATACCTCTGATACGGATAAGCTGATGGGAGTGGTTACACTTTTGTGATCAAACTCAGTTAGTCACGGACACACTTTTGATTGGTATTCCCGGACAAATTCGTATTTCCGCGTGTCACACATTAATCGCCGACATACGAGATATCACGTTTTGTGATGGGTTACCTATCCGATTCCAATCCAATCGAGCATGAACATTGTACGTGCGTACATGACGTTAATTCGTAAAAGTATCTCTACATATATACACCGATTTTGAGTTATCACAACATTCTGACAAAATAGACAACGTCAATTGAAGAATTGTACAAAAATATTTGGATATATGAAATGGAAAATAATCTTTGAGTGGTTGGTGAAGAGTTTCATCCTGAAACAGCACTTCACATCAAAATCTACAATTCAGTATTTGTCTTCTGTATTTGTTGAACATTTACCTCATATGTGAAAATTCTCTTTCTCTTCCTGTCTCTCCCTCTCCCTCTCCCTCTCACTCTTGCTCTTTCTCGCTGTTCAAACGAAAACTAGTGATCACAAGAGAAAATATCAGGCAAATCATCCGAATCATAATATTGAAGGATAATAATATACTCACAAGAACAGGAAATTGATATAAATCTATTCATTATTTCAATAACTAATTAAATAAATTATTATTTTGAAGCAAATAAGACTGTCTGAAGATCCCTAATTTATTTCTTATTTTTTTGTTAGTTTATTGACGAAATAAATACGAATGTAGAACACATTGAAGTTTGTTGGTCAAAATTTACATGGGTCTGACTATATTTGCGAGTATACCACTGAAATTTTAATATCAACATGAATAATATGAGATTTTTGTCAACGAGTAATGCTTGGATTGGTGCAGTTTGACGGTGACATATTACGAAGATCACTGAAGTCACATATACAAATAACATCCACATTTGAGAAAATTTTACAAATGAATCAAACCAGATGGAAAATTAATTAAATATCTTTTACACATGATCTGATCCATTGCTTTTGTTTTTATAATAATTACACTGAACTTCTATTTAATTATTTTGAATTATTTAATTACACTTTTTCCATTCGGAGGATTAATTGAAGAAATTGAACGATGTTAAATGAAAGTTTATTGTTTAAATAGCATTTATATATCATTTCAGGACGGATATGTTTGAATAGTATTGCATGGAATGAAAATATTATCACAATTATTTTATGCACATTTCCTTCATTTCTCACTAAAACCCATAATGTAGAGGGAGAAAAAGAAAGAACTATTTTGATGGCACTATTTGAATTGAATCAACTTTTATCAATAATTCTTTTGTTTGCTCTCCAATTAAAATTTATCAATGCAAACAAAACAAAATGTACAAAGAAATGAGTGTAGAGCTAAAATTCTCCCCATAATTTATTGAATCTTTGTGCAAATTTACATGAATATTTTCATATTTGAATACGAAATTATTAATATCTCGGAAAATTGAATGTTGGTTTATGAAAAAAAATTAATTGGAATTTTTTTATTTTTTTTTCTGCTTGCAAGCATATACTCATGTGCCCAATTGGTCGGTGGGTTTTACACGTTTTGTTGCGTGATATCATGCGCACAATGGAAATTTCTTTAATCAAGAAATGATATGAGAAAATGTATATATATATATGTAAACAATTTGTAAACATGAAAACATTTTTTGTTGCACGATGTGTTTTCTCGATAACATGAGCAGACATTTGAAGTGACATTTCATCCAATTCAATTTCCACTATTTTCCAAATTATCTATCACCATATAAAACAATGGAAATGATTTGAATGAAGTAATTGTTGGAGATATAATCAAAGAATAGTCAAAATAAAGCGCAGTGCGTGACATAGAAAAACCGAAGACAAATAAATTGTTGCAGAAAGTCGATGTGAAGTTTTCGGTGATGGAAAAAAGAGTTTGATAAAACTATTCAGTGGAATGTTTTCAATACAAAGAGAATGAAAAAAGGAAGAGACAAAAAAATGAGACTATAGTGAAGCGGGGAAGGATATGGAAGGGAGAAAAGGGAAAGAGGAAGGGGGCGACAAACATCGACGCTTGACGAATGGAATAATCAACGAGAGTGCGGAGGCTGCTGTGTGTATTCAAAATGAAACCGAATCGATTTCAAATGTTCTTTTTCTATTTCGATAACGAATGCATTGGCTTGTATCCATCTATCTCTCTTACCGTTTCATTCAAAAACCAGAACAATATCCGTTCTCAATTAAAAAAAAAAAAAAAGTTTGCACAAAATCACATTTCTCTTTGTTTATGATTGAAAATTAATTAAAAAATTAGTGCTGGATGAAAGTTGCGAGGTAGTTTTTTCTTTACTCTTTTTTTTTTTTTTTTCTATACAGATATACCTGTTGGGGTGCTCAATCGCCCATGGTGGATCAATCTGCTGCAGAGTTTCAAGCACAGTGTATAGGATACGCCAATAGATTTTTAAGCCGTAAGATTCGTGAAAGTTTCACTGAACTTTTGCGTTACTTTAGAACATTTGAAAGAGAGTAATATATATATGTATGTATATATATATATTTTTATATAAATAAAGATTGTGTAAGAGAAAAGGGGGTTGTGAGGATGAAATATAAGAGGAGAAAACGAAGACGAAGCTTAAGAAGAGAATGTAGTAGACTTAGCGTGATCGGCATAGCATATACAACTCGGTTCTCGCGTTGAAACAAAGTTTTTTCAAACTGTCGTGAATAAAATGACTCGGACATTCATATATTTTGTTTCTTGTTGCCACAACATTTGAGCAAAGTAGAGCTCAATGAATTGCTGGAAGAAACGAGATCAGAATTGTCATGACCAATTTAATTTAGTTAGAGAAACTTTGATAGAGAATTGGAAGATAAATAAAGAAATAAACATTTCTTTTCTTTTTACTATTTCTCTTCTATGTTGAAGTGGAGTACTACAGAGTGAAGAGGAAAATTTGCCAAGTGAAAGTGAATTGGAGACAGAGGTGTGCGGAAGATGCATATATAAGTGCTCTCGATCATGTAGGAAAATATGACACGATCTTGTAGGAAGTATGTGAAACAAGAGGTAAAAAATCGGAATAAAAAAAACAGAGGAAAATTTGAAGAAGTTAATTAATAAAAATACGGAAATAAAAAATATTGTAAAAAAAAATATTTCCGAGCGTAATTCTGCAAATACGTTTCATGTTATACCAAAACGAGTATAGATACATATATAACATGACCTTTACTAGCCACATGGTGTGTGCACGACGACCACCGTAGTGCCGTCTCTCGCGCGCGAGAACCACTTTTTGCGGTTCAGAGAGCCAGAAAATGGTGCCATTTTTTTTTTCTATTTTTTTAATATATATATATATTTTTTTTATTTTTTTTTATAAAAAGTCACGACCAAAGCAGCTGGCCTGTGTGTTCACGATAACTCCATCTTTATTTGCACGCGTGGCGCAACCACAATGCCGTCGACTTTCCATTTTTTTCCCCTCTTTGTCCACTAGAAAAAAAAACGTTTATAATAGCCTGTCGATAATAAAATTTATACAAAGGAAATATTCAATTTTATGGCTCGGAATATTAACAAATATAAATATAATAAATGACTTTGACTGTTATGAAAATGATTTTTCTACAATGTCAGTACGAAACAATTTTCCGCAATTCTCTGCGTGACCCTGTCAGTTATGATTTTACTATTTTCAATTTACCTCTCTATTTTTCATGTTTAGATTGAAAATTTTTGCATCACACTCAACCGCTTTGTATGAACTAGTGGAATATGACTGTATACATAAATTGCTAAAATAATTTATTTCTTCATTTAGATTAATATAAAAAATGGGTAGATGAAAGGAGGAAATATTTTCTTGCAATATAAATATTACTTTTGTGATATATAAACTATGAACATCATCTCAATATCAAATTGACGTAGAAAAAAATAGTGCGAAAAACAGTAGAATTTCAGAATACTGCAAATTCATTTCCAATTTCATGAATATGCAATACTGTTCTTCGAAGCGTTCAATTCGAACGAAATGTTCCCCATTCAAATGAACAAAAATCTAGAAAAAAAAAAAATATACAAAGACATAATTAATTTCATGAATGTATTTATTTCTAGGAAATTCAGAATATTACATTTACAATTTTCACTGTAAGTCTGTTGTATATTATGTATACCATACACGTACACACAAACATCCATCAGTTGATTGGAGGGATGTAAATATAGTATGTGAAGTAAAATGCAGCAAACGAGGTGGGCAGGTCGACAACGTTATACGCCGATGTGTTACCTCAACCATCAGAGCTTCCACAGAGACCTGATGTAGTTTGAGGAGAGGGCAAATGCCGAAGTGAAACCCCATAAAATGAGCACATAAACCAGCACCCGTTTATATTACATACATACACAGTGACATTCGTCGACAAAATCCAAGAGAGAAAAGTAGTGAACAGAAATATACAGAAGGTAGTAGGCAAAACCAATTTTGTATGGCAAAGTTTTGAGTTTATTTACATACCAAGTTCGAATGGATCGTGTATAAACGTCAAGAGAGAAGTATGGGTAAATGGATATAGGTATAGATGAAGAAGAGGCAGCAATCGAGGATGGTAAAAGGGAAAAGGAAGTTAGAATACCCGGGTGGGAAATTAACTCTATAATATGAACGGTTTAGCTTGTAGTTGGGGCAACAGATAGAAGATCAAGGGATGGTTTGAGAGAGGGCGAATTCGCGAGGCAAGGGGACAGACTCAATGGGACTTTTCGAGAAGGCTATGAAAAGAAATGGTGGTTATGAATGGATATATAGAAATTCCCGTGGAAGTATAAAGGAGATTATTGTCAGAACGAAATGAAGAATAAAAAGTATCTTAAATATACAACTAGAATTATTTGACATTTTGGGGTTCAATTGGAATAATTGATGCGGGGAATGGGAACTTTTTTATTATAACTTAAAAATTTTATTAGAAAGCTCTGAAGATGAAGATGAACATTTTAATTATGATATAGGGAATCAATTGTGGAAAATACAAAATTTTTTGGTTTTATTTGATTGTGTTGATATTTTAAGAATATTCACAAACTCATCATTTCATATTTAATTATTGGTTCATATAGTCCAACTGAATCGTGAAAATTTATAGAATCTGTTAGGATATTTTGTGAGATTTTGAAATTTTGAGGAATTTAATTTATGGTAGTTATGATGGTCACTGGTTGTTGTTCATTTTAATATACACCACATGTTGAGTTCATGAATTATTTATCCAATATTTCCATGATGTAGTTGATGTACCAACTTTGAATTTCATCAACATATGTGTAAATAGATTCAGAATTTTTTTCATATTTAAATTGGAATATTAGCAAAGTTTTTTTCTATTTGTTCAATTCCTTTGTGATATTAATTTTCAATTTTTCTTTTCATTTTCGTTATCATTTGTGTCCACATTTATTTTTTATTATCCAAGTTGTATTGATCTAGTAAAGAATAGCAGAGCATTGTGGCCAATAGCGATCTGTGTTTCAGGAGTTGACTACTTTATTTCTTTATTTTTATTTGTTTCCTTCCATGTTTGTGATGGTGAAAATAGAATTGAGACAGTAGTAAAAGTAAATGAAAAATTTCCAATCAAGAAAATTCAGACTTCTCTCAGGTGTATCAGCGATTCATGGCAGATTTATTAATGACAGATCTCAAAGAGAAAACATGATGTGAATTGACGAAGTAGTGCGGTATGGGAATAGTCCGACAGACCCGAAGGACTTTGCCTCTGAACATTTTCTTCTTCACCGACTTTTTTTTCCATCATTTTCCTTTTCGTCTCGACAGAACTACGAATTGGAATAAAACTGTCCCGCAGCCAACTAATTGACTCCGCACCATCATCCCCGCTCCTCACTTTTTACTTGTACCTTCAATTCACTTCTTTCTTTCCTTCGTTATTTCTCTACTTTTTTTTTTTTCTATTCTTTTCGGACCCTCGTTATTCTGCAATTGAACAATTCGCAATGAATAATGAATTTCCGGGGTGTGAGACATTCACCAATAAGGTGTCACACAAACTCAATTGCGACCCCAACAATGTCAATGATAAATATTCAAAATTGTATTTATGCAAAAAAAAACACAAAAAAAAATTCCAATTAATTTTTATTTATCAAGAGAAAAAAAGTTTCGGTTGATTAAATAAATGGAGCTTCGATAAGAGAAAGAGAGGAAGATTGTGAAAGCTTACAGAGAGAAGCTCCTAAGCTCCCGCACTATTATCACCCACTTGTCGCGGCAAAAGCTCGAGGGGGTCGTCGTCGTCGTACAGTCGTTGGAGGGTAGACTTTCTACGAAAAAGTAATTAAAGGCAACTGTCGACATGAACAGTTTCTCTCATCTCTATCCGTATATGTATCGTCTTTTTCAGCGACATCATCAGAACGTTGCAACCACACTCAAACGGTTTTGAGTATAAACGTTCAGATATAATAGAGGGTGAATGTATCGATTGAAAATATTTCAAAGAGTATTAGCGACTTTCTCTTTGTATATTTGATCAATTTATTGAAGCTCTGTTAGTCGCATGAGCTCGCCAGCGGCAGCTTCAGTCACGACGAATCGCGTGCAATTCAATTCTTTTTATGACTTTGTCGAAATTTTTCGACAGCGGTTGAGTCGTTGCGGATACTAAAATAGGTAACCGAGTATGAGGCAGTGTCGTGTGCAAGATTTTATCACATCAGTTAATCACAATGGAGGGAAATTGTTCATTTTAATAATTTTTTTTTTACTTTCAGAATCGATTCCTCGACAAATGCAGGCAGTTACAATAGTAATATGAATCCCAATAGTTTCAACACAATTTACTGTGGGAATGGTTCAATTCTTGGAGGCCAATTGATATTCACTTGATTTTTATTGTGTCATGAATGGAAAAAAAAATGCCAGCGATTCCATGTCACTATGCGATCTATATCTCAAACCGTTAAATCGAATTAATTCTTTTGTCTTCCAATTATTCGATGGTGAATTCCAAAGTCATCCAAATTTATGTCTGTAATAAATTGGACGGTAAAAAGTATGGCAAAAAAATTCAATCATGTAAGAAAACAGGTGAATATTTATCTGAACAAAAAATATCTCAAATATTATTCATGACGTGAAGATGATGAATATTCTGGAAATTGAATATTCAGTTTGCAAAGTAGTTCAAGTACAAACATTAACGCTGATTATAGAAAGTAACATTAAAGAATTATCTTATCACAAAAGGAAAACATCAGTAATGCATAAAGTATTTAATAGCATTCAGTAGCATTAAAAATAAATTCATCTCTAATTATTTTATGTGTTATTTTTTGATTAAACAACAGTATGAATATTATAAATTTATTTTGATTATAATTAGTGAATCAGGATACTCACTCATGAATATTTATCTTGCTATTGATGATATATAATGAACGAAAATCATAACAGCGTCGATAGAAGATATGGAATCGATTGCACAGTGAATTATACGCATCAAGAAGTTTCATATCAATGCAGCTATTGTTCCTTTCTAGCATATTAATTGTGTAGACTTCAGAGAAGATGAGAGCGGTGTATATTTGGTGAGCAGTGTGTGTGTGTGTGTTTTTTTGTGCTTTCTACTGTTGCATATGATTCTAATTCCAACATAATATCCAGATTGGTAGTTTTTGCTTGTGTACTTTAGCTTTTATAAACTTCACAATGTGTTCTTCATAATTATATGTACAGCTCATACATACACAACATCAAAAATATGTTTATCATGGCGAAATTACATGACAAAAATCTTTGAGATAAATTTTATAATGATGACAATATATAAATTATGAATGTTAACATGAATTCATTATCCATTATTTTCAGATATGAAAATTTGAATCACTTCAATTTAAATCGCCTCATATTTCAATGTTCAATTTTTAAAATAGTGGAAAAAATTTACGAGACGTTTTTCATGATAAATTTGGCGCGTATATAATTCATGAGAATATGAAAATTAAGCCCCGTAAGTACTTCTCTTTCATAGGCGCCATTGTGAGTACATTCTCTATGTAAATTTTCTCGTGAAAATTTTCGATAACCACCATTCAATTTTTTTTTTAAATTTTTTCCGTTGTATAAATAATACTTCAGGGAACTGAAGTATTATGTGAATTAATTTTAATTCATCATTCAGAAGATGAATACAATAGATGAAAATGATAGAGAAATCGATTTTTTTATGTATTTTCAAAAAAAGTAATATGAAAATGTGTGGTTAAGATTTTATGTTAAGAAAATGATAACTCTTGAATTAATCATTCAACATACATTAGTCTGATTGGGACAATTATTCGTAATTGATTTCACATCTTCATTGATTTTTGTTGCTGATTTTTTTCAGGTTTAATTAAAAGTGCAATATTTGATTATTTTGATTGAGACGTCATTAATGTACATGACGAGCGAAATACATTTGGATTATTTACATTTCTTGGATTAGTGATGCAAGAGTTTCTCGTAAGTTTTTTCATCAGCTGAAACGTGTTTAAGGGATGAAGCCCTCCCTAAGACAACAATTCAATTATTCATCAGAATCTTCTTAGTTACATCATGGATTTATGTTTCTCAAGAAATAGCGGATAATAGATCGAGATTTTTTAATATCATTACATACAAAGCACAACGAATCTGCATGATTTCGTAGATAGAAAAATATTTTTAAAGGGAGAGCACTGAAAAAAAAATAATAGAATATTATAAAATTCTGAAATTGAATAATCTCTTAATTCACTTTAAGTTGAAAGCATATAAAAAGAACCATGTAGGGTTATGAATTGAATTTCAAAATTGGCCATCGACCAAATTTGATATCGTTAATGTTGAGAGCTCAATTTGATAGAAAGAAAACATTGTCGGATATGGTGAAAAAAACTTCACGAAAAGGAGTCAATTCTATTGTTGGCCTTTTTATGATCGATTGATATTTTATTTTCTATTGTCATGAATCACACCAGGATGGAAACAATTTTGGCAAGAACTTACGGTTTCAGACTGCGCAACTTCAATGTTTCATAATGCTTTCAAATAAAATTTCGTCAAAATATCCTTTGATGAATAAAAAACTTTCGAGTGGTTTATTTATTTTTGCAATATTTGAAATTTCACTGATGAAAATTTATATAATAAAAGTTTTTCATGACTCTTCTTCTTAATAATTTTCAAATATTGTAAATTTTTAAGGAACTTTGGTAACTAATTTTAAAACACAAAAAACATTTTCTTTTATCATCACGTAATAAAAGAAAGAATAGGAAAAAAAATAGCATAAATATGAATAGGATGACCCGAAATTCAATATAAAAGGATAAAAACGATGATGGATCTGGTGAAAATTCAATCGCCATATGCTATGCATCCACCCCTAATCGCACATGTCCTTGCAATTTTTCCATCAATAATTTTTCCATTCTCATAGATATGAAGATATGCAAAGTCGCACACATCATCTTTACCATTTATTCTGTTATTATTGTCCGGCTGTGGGATTTATTAAAGTTTATATCTGACACATTTCATCCGAAGTAATGAAATTAAAAAGCGTAATTTATTAAGGAGGTTATTAAAAAAAGTGGGCGGAAAATGTGAGCAGTCGTGAAGTCTACTTGGCGTGTGGCAGTGGCAAACGGACGTTATACCCACCCAGCGATGCAATGGTGATAAGCTTACGACGAGGGTCTACGTGCTTGAGGTGTCGACGACCCTCGTGTATCTATGGGAGTGTGGCCTCGCCTCAAATCAACTCACCCTTAACACGATGTCAAATGTTTCCATCACACTCTATCCATTGAGAGAATTGATACTCGTCAACATGATTTGGCGTTTCATTGGAACCGTAATCACGACGACAAAGGTCCATTGATATTACTTTGGTGAATTGATAATTGCAAGGAAGAGGAATTATGAAAAGAAAATCTGGCGCTGAACGAATAATAATTTATTTCGCTCTTGTATTTTTTTTTCTTCTTTCATTCATCCAGTGTTATTTTTTCAAATACCCTGAAGGCTTCTTTTACGAGGATGAAATAGAGAGGAAGAGCGAGAGAAAGAAAGGGTGTGAGGGAAGAAAAAAAAATCAAAAGTGAGAAGGACAAAGTAATTTCCGTAGATTTATTGGAATTAGTATACAAAGATAACTGATAAGAGCCAAATAGGAACAGATAAAAAAAGAGTGAATGGCATAAGATAAAGAATAAATAAAAAGTTGATAATAAAAATAAACTTTTGTTTATACTTTCAATTGGATATCGGTTGGTGTTATACAGACTTTTATAGGACAGTAGAAGTATGTTAAACTTACCGTTGATAAAAAGCAGCAGATAAATAATCGCCCGACGAACTTTTTTATCCATTGCACTTTAATATATTTATATGTTTTATATGTACATATATGAATACAGAATAATATCTGGGTCCGTGAAAAAATTCACCACAATCCTTTTTGAATTACACCGACATTGTAATCAACTCAACTTCACCCCATTTATCTCCCTCAACAATCTCATCATCCATTAAATTCATTAAAGTTAACGGGAAAATAAAGCGTAATTTATTGAAAAAAAAAAAGTTCACAAAAATATATTTAAAATTACCGAAAAAAAAATTAACTTTTTTAAATGATAAATAATGAATTTTTTTTTATCGTAGAAAAATATGAAAAAATTTTACTTCACAATTTATATGTAAATTATTTTTATCACTGCTTAATAATATATGTAAAACACACGAGATGTTGTTTGTTGGAGAAAAGTGAATACACACGAGCGATCCAAAACAAGCGCGACGATTTCTGACTTGCAACTGACGCGGGGGATGCTGCATTGAAGGAAGCTTTTGCGCCGGCCTCACGCGCCCGCGCACACAATATCTTCGTACCCCCTTGCACACCCCTTCTGCTTTCATTTACGAATCTGTATGGAGAGGGTGGAGAAAAGCGAAAGGTGGAGGCAAGCGAACTATATACACAGCGAGGGACAGAGTGAGAGAAAAACGCGTAACAGATAAAGAGAAAGAGATATTCGTGTGTCCCCTTATTACAGTTTTTCTCTGCCTATTTACGCTCCCTCTTCGTATACCACTCATCCTTTCAACAGTTCTGTATCTTCAACACTAAAGAGTTTCTTAGGGAATTCAATTGAATTTATGCGCCCAACAAAACGGAGAAGAGAAATAGAATCATTGTGACCCGTTCAACGGCAATTTATATGTTAACGAATTGACTGAAAAGTCATGCATATATTTATATGAAAATTAGTCACAGTCAATAAGAAAATAGATTCAATCAAATTTGAAAATTCACTGATTTTTATTTATTTTAGTTCGTTAGGGTGTGAAATAAACAACAAAGAGTAAGTAAAAAAAGGGAGTTTGGAGAACACAAAGACTTCCGTAATGGGTCACGCGTTGTATCAGAGTTTTTTTATTTTTTACTTATCTAAGAGAATAGATGGAAAAAAAAGACTTCGGAAAATCGAAATCCTCCAGCGAAAAGAGACAGAACTTCGTTAAAGAGAGCTTTTGCGCGTAACGTTGTCACGCCAACATTCCTATCTGCGACTGAAGATAATTGGAAATTGCTCGACTACCTCATATATATACTCGTTCAGCACAAGTTTCCTTCAACCACTCGCAATATTATTGATCAGTTATTGAAAAATTAAGTTCAATAGAAGTAAAGAGAAAAATATGTCAAACTAAAAAAATTAACAATCATTAAAAACTTTCAACGGTATATATTAAATTTTAAGAGAGAAAATATCATCAATTATATGAAATTGTTGAATAAGTCAATTAAAATTTAAAATATTAAAAGATAATAAATTTATTGAAAATTTCGAAAATTGATGAGCGAATGAGCCGGATATTAAGTCGAATAATTGAACCGAAGATGTGTTGAACATCATAATTGTTGAGTGAATAAATAAGTCAATGTGTCAATCAATTAATACAACTTGCATCGTTTCACGCGAAGGAGAATTAGACTTAATCTATAATCCAACGAATTGGTAACGAGAAATCACAAAATTCACTGGAATAATATCACTGATGAGCAGCAAAATGGATTTGGAAATTAATACAAAGCAAAGGATTTAGTGTTGATGCACTGATGGCAGTGGAAATTCAGGATAATGATTTCACGTGTCATACGATCAATCAGTGTCGTCCTGTGAGGCGTGCGAGCGATAATTGGATGGTTACGTCGCCGTCTATATCAGAGATATGTGGTAAGATATGTCAATGCGCGAGCAATAATTGAGTTATCATAATTAATAACAAATTTAATTTAATAAAACATTACAAAAAAAAAAAAGATTGCAATATGAATGATGAACATTTTATTATGAATAAAAAAATGAAATACACTGTGCTATTGTTTCAGAATATGACATTCAACACACACACAAATAAAAACGTTGTTTCACATTGAAAAAGAAGATGGAAAAAAACGAATACCACCATTCGAAAGTTACAATTGTGTATTCGAAAATCCTGAATTGAATCCTGGGATATGCATGAATATATAGGCTCCTATTCCTCTTCACCCTGTCCTATGTTTTCACGACCCCGCACCAGAGTTGAGCGGAAAGTTAAATTGATCCCGAGTGAGATGTATATAGAATTGTGTCGACATGAATTACCTTCTCGCATCTGTAATACAACATCGTACGCGAGTGACATCTCTACTACTATCCCGTTCATCATTATTTTCCGTTGCTTATTCTGTGCATATATCTGTGAATAATTAACAAAATAATTCTGTTGATTAATTAACAGAAGCGCATGCAATCAAATTATGGAAAGAAAAAAAACTGGAAAAATTGTGATGATTTGAAATCAGGACCTCCATACAAAATGCGTTGTATGAATGTCCTAATTAAACTTCGAATTACAAAATACCAGATGTGATATAGCATAATATAATATAAAATCCAAGAATAATTATAGTTTTTATTGTAGAACTTTTTTTTAATTACAGTAAAACCTCTTCTTGTCACGATTTTTGAGACCTACGTAAAATCGTGAGGGATGGTAAAAATATTAGACAGGGTGTATTTGTAAGCAGGGAAAAAGAGTCTGAACGAAATGTGAAATTAGATTCAATAGTTATTCAGTATATTCTAAATTTCATTCGATAGTATATTACCAAATTGGTGGAAGTTACTAAAGAGGAATTCATTATTATCAAACTACTTTATTACTAATTCTAATTGCGTCTCCTTCAAACAATGGTTTAAACAAAATCAATTAACTTTTTTTATCAATATTTCAATTCAGGGTGGGTCATCATGAGATTCCATATATAAATACCAATTGTTATTCAATGTCCTTTGAATATACAAAATGCAATCAGAGCAGCTACTCAACACACGTACAAGCAAATACGCCCTCTACAAACTTGATAAGCGAAAAAGGCTTCAAGTAGTCCAGATCCACTTTTTTTTTATCGAGGATTGACGACAGTTCCTAAAGATGGAAAACATCGTGAGATCGTGGAAAGAAGTGGGTTCACTGCGAAAAAAAAATTGATTACATAATTAATGCAAGGTAATTCTTATGTAGTGTTAAATTCATTTGCCAAATTTTACTCTCAGTAAAGTTGGCAAGAAAGTTTTGTTGATGGACGAATTATTCCGCTTCATTTTTTTACTTGTAATGTTTATATCAGTTATACCATAATAATAATTATTCATTTCCTTTTGCATTTCCTCGCTAGTTCTATTCAAAAATGTATATAGATTCATGTATTTATGTTTTTTTTTCTATTTGTTCGGATATAAAGGAATTATAAGACTTGTCCCATATTCGTACTTTGTAGCAAAACGCGTTGTTTACTGAAACAAAAATATTTTTCAGCCGGGAATTTCGTACACGAAGGCATTGCGAGTATCGATGATGACGTCGCTGTAAATTCACAGGCGATGGCCTGTAGTATTGAACTCACACGTAAGCTGTAAATGAAACAGGGAAATGTGACGAATAATTTGAAAGTCTGGGCAAATAGAAATGTTTGATTAAATGAAAGGGAAATAACACCAGGAATGAAATAATATCTATTTTCCATTAAATTAATGTCAATAAACAAATATTTACTAGGTTTGGAATATAATATTATTGTATTGAATGAATACACAACAAGAACAATTTAATCATCATCGGGCCAGGTGAAAATAAACAGGAATTTGAAGATAAAAATTCTCTTTTAGCCATACGAATACAAAATACCAGCGAATTTACTTTGACAAATCAATTCACACATTGAATAACAACATTGGTTCGAAAATTGAATCAAATAAATTACAATTCACATTGTGATAAGCCATTTCTGAAGCAGAAGTGATTCATTTTTTCTCATTTTGTAATACTCAATGTCAAAAAAATTATAAAATAGAAAATAATTCAATGAATAGTAATTGAACTTGGAAAAATATTCATTTCGTAAAGAGGATTGAATTTATAAATCCAAATGATACACATCAACTAAAATATTCTTGAATGGATAATATTTTTTTTCAAGTGTCGCCATCTATAATAAAGATCGTCTGATCAATTCTTTCTTCAACGGTAATTTACTATTCAAAAATACAATTAAAATGTACAATTAGAACAGACTCGATACACTTCTACTCTTCGAATCTTTCTCCTAGCTCTTCATTCATGTGATTGTTCAGCATGTCAATTTGATATCTATCAAAAAGCGAATCATTACTGTAATTTCCATAATTCCTAAAATAATTGTATTGTATGAATAATTTTTTTTTGCCATCCATATCACAATACAAAAAAATTTGAATCCATCAACTCCAACTATCGTTCAAATGAAATTCAATCAGAATTTCTATAATTGGAAGAAATATTTATACACCATATTAAAATTAATGTCAATCCCAAACATTTATGTTGAGAGGTGAGAGAAGGAGGTAATGGGAGGTGAAAAGGGGTTTGCTTTTGGATGAACATCGCTCGCATGTAATCTAATAAGTTGAAGTGAGCATCAGCAATGTATAACATCTTGGTAGAGGGAAGCTAAGCAATCTCGTACCAAAACTTAAAAGCTATATATTGTATTCGTGAGCATATTGCATACTTCAACCTCATCCTCCGCTTATTAGATACTTTATTTATTTATATATATATATATTTATATATATATGCATATTCCATTTCATTTGTTTATGCCTTTGCTTTTTCGTTTCCAAAAATATGATGATGAATGAAGACTTATTTAAAGAGTTTTACAAAACAAAAGAAATTTTACAAGCAAACTTGTCGTGAGTTGCAAAGAAAGAATAAGGCGCGGCGACAGTAACGGCCAAATCTCAGTAACAATATATATATATGTATATATACATATAGAAGAGACCGCAATATATTTTCTTGAGCGCGCATAACTGTCCCAAAGTGCGCGGCAACGAAAAGTTACAAGGGATATAATCCACCTCACTATATTCCCCGTGCCACGTTAAAACTACTGCCACGTTTCTTTCATCCTCGTCGACTCTTCTCCACCCTGTTCTATTTCTTCCTTCCTCCCGCACTTTACGATCACAAAAGAAATATCGAAACGGAAAATATCAAATTTGCTTCGTTCTCAAAGTGGAAAACAGAATAAAAAGAAGGCAATGAGACAACTTTTTTTTTCGACAATCGAACGAAAACAAAGACAAAGTTATGGATAAAATCGAAGTGTGGGACGTGAGAGAAAAAAGGAAAGCAGTGATACGAAATGGGGGAGTTTTTTTTTCCCGTTCAGATATTCTTTTGTGTCGATTTAAGTGTACAAATATGCTCATAACGTTAATAGTGATAGAAAGTTTTTACATTGATTTTTATTCGGAAACTACCCACACAAATGCATTCCACACTAGCATTCCATGTTGAACGTTTCACTATCATTTTTCACCAATCTTCCATTCAGTCGATGCACAAATGAAAAATTGTGTCAATAATAATTCCAACAACAATAATAATCATGGAGAAAAATCGATTGAACCCGAGCGTTGCAAAGCCGTAGATAATAATTCAAATTGGGAAAAGTAATCACTTTCAACATTTCACATATATGGGAATATGATAAAATAGAATGATAATATGAATCAAAATACGATGAATACTGGTGGATGGATATTTTTTTTTTATTTTATTTTTTATCCAAAATCAAAACTCTCCGAGACCTTTTCAATCTGCATTTTCGCTGATTTTTTTTCATGCGTGTCATCCAATCATATGGACCACGAAATCTTTCAACGAATGTCAAGGAAAAAAAGAAATGAAGGAGGTAATTTTATTGCCAAGTGAGTACGAGGAAAATGCGCGAATACGACCGAAAATCGTTGTGTACCGCGTGATGTATGACATCCTTAAAGCTGCCACATTGCGACTTTTCTATTTAGATTCTCGCACGATGCTCACTGGGTTATGGTTATGTGTACGTATGTATGTAACTGAGTAAGAAAGAAAAAGAGAGTGGGATGGAAAACAGTCGGGGAAAGAACGAGTAGTGAGAAATGCTTGGTAGGACATCGTGTCGGTCTCTGCCGTTATCGTTCTCGCCGCGGCACTTGGTGTGCGTTATCGTAGTCGTTACCTGTCCTATCTACAGCAAAATATACTTCTCTATGGGTTGCACGAAGAAAAGGCGTCTTTTCATGAGCGTCTTACGATGGAGGACTTGGAAGGAAAATGAAACGGAGAAAAACATGGCCAAGAAGAAAGACAAAGACCTCTGGTGTAATCGATGAACTACAACTATACATAATACATTCATGTAAATTAGAGTTGCCCCGAAAATCAAACTTTTCATTTCTCTCAAGAAATTTGATAATGATTTTTAAACAATTGCGAATTTTTCAGGGATATATTTAAAACGTTGTTTCAATTGTTTGTAATGAGAATTGTAATACACAATTTTCCAACCAATACAGAAAAGAATGTAAAATTAAATTTACTTCTAAGGTTTGAAATTATTTCGTTGAGGTATTTTTTTCCGGCAATATAACCCAACGATAAAAACGAGTCGAGAGGGAAAAAAAAAGATATTCTCATAGTCATTTTATAAACCATATGAGAGGATGAATAGAGGAACAAAAGTTTGCATCTCTAAGTTTGTTTCACCTAAACAAATAAAAAAAAAGTATGAAAAATTGAACATTTTTATCCCATCATGTCCATTTGCAAACTCAGAAAAAAATATTTAGTTTTTCCAATTATTTTGTTTTTGTCGACGAAATTTCATGCCAAACTCGTTATTGAACTTTGTCATATCAAATTTTTTTACTGAGAATAAAATAAAAATTGCTTACTCGACATACGCCAAGAGCATTTATTATTGATAAGATGATAAGATGAACAAAAGAAGAAGATTCCTCATTCTTTTGTTTGAAGTTACTCAGGAAGAAAATATATAATATTTATCAATGCAATAACAAAGAAAATGTTTTGTAAATATCAAAATATGTAATTGAACTGTACGACGAGTCTGAAAATTATCATTAACATATTTATTTTTATTCCGACATCAAAGATGTTTCTCAGCTCAGAGAAGTGTGCATTTTCTCAGCGCATCGTGTCGACGAGCACACCTGTAAATTCATCAAGTTCAGCCCGTGAATTCATTAAGAAAATATAATTTGTATTTGCAATCCCGAATGCCAGTTTCATAATTTCCTTTTCCTTTTTGAAATAACTGGAAACGATGGTTATGATTATTCACTATTTCCTAATATTTATCCAAGCGCAAACAACCTCTCTATATATATTTAATAAGTTTTATGACAGACCTCACAACAATCTGGGTGTAGAATTCATCATTAATCATAAATTTTACTCATTATCATTGCGTAAAATCGAAAGTAACGTGATCGATAACAAAACCTCATTATTTTCACCCTATTTTCCCCTTTGTGCTGCATCACTGGCCTGGATTCCTTACTTATATTTCTGCATTTATGAAATAATCAAAGTTTTGAAGTCTTCAAAGGTCTGTAAATCCAGAACAAAAACACTCATGTACATATTCAGCATAATAAACAACAAACATCTCAATTAACTTCAACAATTGTTTTTCGTCCTTCAAAATTCATGAGAGAATAACAAAATTAAAATTCAACCGATTAATCCACCTCATAAAAAACAAATACAAAAACTATTTGCAATTCAAATAATTTCGGAGAATTCATGAATTATTATTACCACCAACTATCACAATGACGAATATTCATTGAAAGTTTAACTATACATACTCTAATATTATTTTCATGGTGTCACGAAGGCGTCACAATTACCATGTGCTTGTGTGTGAAATCATAGATGCAATTGCAATTAACGATAACGCGCACGAGTGTATACAATTTCAGTCAGAGGAAGGTGAACAATACAAAATAAATGGTATGGTAGGACGAGCACTTTAGAGCACAGGATGGCGCAAAGCAGTGATTGCTCCAACGAGAACGCGGTAAAGCTTGGATCGTTAATGTCAACTCGGTACTGCGTCTAACCTCTATTGTTGCATTATTACATATAAAGGGTGTCTACCTATGACCTCTACAATTTCCACCCGTATACACAATCATCTTTAGATCTAGCACTCGTAAAATTTAAGTCTCAAGGAAAATGCTAATATGTCTGGAGTGTTCATGACATCTCTGTACGAGAGAAGTTCCACACAAGTTCTCATATCATCAAATTAGATTGCCTTTCCACATTATCAATCTGAGATAATATTAAAACTGTGAAAAATATGATCAATTAAGCTCATCTGAATTTCTCTTGTCAACTGATATTTATAATTTTTAATTCATCAACTTCATTCATTAATAAAAATGAAAATAATCATTCAAAAGAGAAGGTCTTTTTCTATGGATTTTATAGCAATATTATCAGACAATCTACGAAATTGTAACATTAAGATTATTATGTACAATTTAAAAATTCTATGTATATGAACCTTCTGGCTTTATAAGCGAACATTTTCCCCGTGTATCATCACATCAAACCAATTTCAAAATTAAAATTAAATTATTCATGTAATCGCAAACTCATCATTATTACATTCTGATGGATTCATATAAGTGAAAAGAGATCATCTTTCTCTCGTGAGCGCTGGTCGATTTGGCGCGAAATTATTCGTCTCGATATAGTATATACGTGTGTGGATATAAAGACATATGTGTGTGTGCATGCCCGGGCCCGCGGAGTCATTTAGGGAAACTCACTTTGCCCCACTTTGAACGCGTTTCCATGCATAGTCGAGTGAATAGCGTGAAGAGAGAGAGAGAGAGAGAGAAAGATAGAGTAAATAAATGGAAAAGAGAGAAAAATGATTTAGCAGAGAATTTGTGAAAGCGCTGAGAGCTTTTTGCGATTTTCAAAAAAGCACTTTTTTTTTCCATGATGCTGCGAAATAAAAAATTTTAAAAAGATGTGATTCATCATTCAATTTTTCATTATTATTATTTTTTTTTTTATTGTTATAATTGGGTTAATTTTCTGCTACAATACCGCTGGGGTATTATGTGAGAATATGGCCATGGGAGATTAAAACAATTTTCAGAACCACTATGGCAAATGGTTGAATTTGAATATTGCCCAATGTCGGTGAATACGCAGCGATGAAAATTGAAAAACAAAAAAAGTACTGTAAAATAATAATGAAAGGGAGAAAAAATAACACATGGAATAATCGAAGTTATCTCTGGGCGTGAATGGCGTTGCATTTAGAACGTGAATTTTGATACGATGGAGCAGATGTACACATTTTAAACACGATCGACACTCAGAATATTTTAGTCTATGTATATATTGATGGGTGCAGAGTGTTCGAAAAATTTTGGTTCCCATTAAAAGCAAGGCAAGCATGACCAACGATTTCGATTGCTCACACGTAGTTCTGCCTCTTTAAAGGGGTTATGTAGGTCAACACTCCATTGCAAAAATAAAGATCCAACATAAAGCATGACGAGATTTATACTGTGGGTCTCATATTTTTTTCCAATTGATTTTATACTCTATTACTTGCTAACGACGAATATTCTTGGAATGGTTGAACTGTTGAAATTATTTTTGGTATGTCATAATTGAAGAGTTATGTAATCAAAAAATTCTACAAAAAACAAATAGTGAATATAATAGATAAAATATTCGTTCAAAGTTTATTTAATCGGAAGCTGACTAGTCCGATTTCAGATTTACTTATTTCCTCTCACTATTTGTTCAGCCAATCTAAACAATAAATTTGCATCTAATCTAAGAAAAAAAATATCCCTGAGATAATTTAAAATTTTTTTGTGTTAAAACAGATAAAATTCCACCCATGTAAAGGAGATGAAGAAGGCAACTCGTAGATGTATAAAAAATTAGATACAAAACAAACGATGGGACATTCCAATTAAAATAATACGAAACAACTCTCGAAAATATAAACCAAAAATTCTTTTATTCTCATCACAATGACGAATTGATGCTCCCCTCAATGTAAATTGGTTTTATGATAGAATTCTTTATCTCACCGAGAAAATAAAACCAATTTGTATTCATTCATGCAATTGATTGCAACAGCTCGTTACGTAATTTGGCGGAGTTACAATTCTTCCCCATCATTTTGCAAGTCAATCATTTTCTATTACCATCATTTTAAAATTATTTCATCGCATGTTCTCTTGAATCCGATAAAATATTCACTGCATTCAGTACAACCGTATACTTTTAGTTTCCTGACACACTTCTTTTAATCATAATTTAACTAGTACATAACAACATCAACCCTTCAGTCTGACTCACTGAAATTAATTGCATTCATATTGTTTTCCATTTAAATAATGTTTATATGTAGAACGTTTTTATTATGCTTCCTAATTAATTAATTGGGATAAAATGCATAATGATACAACGACCACGAATCATAACAAATAATTTAACAAACAACTAAAAAACACTTGTTACAGTACAACCCATGGCCAGTTATATTTCATAGTATGGATCGAACATCAAGACGAACTACCCTCCATGGAATATCCTGACAACACTAACACCGACTGGTTGTGATAAACACACATTCTTATCTTGAAACTGAAGAAAAACTGGATTTTGGAAGCCCTGATATGGACGGTATAAAATAAAGATGATCTTGATTTATATTTAAACAAACCTAAGTATGATACCAACGTGTAATTCTCAATTCGAAGTTTTGTAGTTATTATTTAACACGTGTGCTGTTGTATTGTCCATATTGAACGTAATCTGCTGTATCAATTCATCAATAGATTTGGATTATTAATTCATCTGAATATTTTTTCATAACATATTTTTTATTCTAACGAATTGGATTTTGTTTTGTTTACAATGTGACGTCAAACATTCAAGAACTCACAAAACGTTTGGAGGTGATTCATGTATAATCATGGCAAATAAAAAAGAAACAAGTTTGTTCCTTTTGTGAAAAGAAAAAATTTGTTACATAGAAAAAAAAAGTTGGAAAAGTCACGATATTGTGTAAAGCACTAATTGCATGTGCTTTGTGACAGAGGAAGTGGCCACACGGTCGCAATGTAAAACAATATAAAACAAAAAGAAAAAGTATAACCCATTCTTATTCCTCTCCTCTCTGACCCTCTCGCTCCCTTTCATTTTTCCCTCGTCTATATTCTTGTTACCGCCATATTCCTCCCATTCGTTGCTCCACTTTTCTTCCTTTTTATCGTCAGTTCTCATGCAAATTTTCAAATGAAATTCACTCAACTATCTGTGGTTAATCCAAGATAATGCGAGATGAATTCACATGAAAATGATGGTCATGAAAAATGATTGAATCGTTGATTGATGAAGAAAAATTGTTCCATTTCTCATTGTCATAACAAAATGTCAAAATCAGCTATAAGAAAAAAGAAAAGACAATTATTTCGTCTCTGATTAAGTCGGCAAAATATGCAAAGTTGGTTCATATTGTAGCAAATTGAGCAATGATAAGGGTAAATTGGATGGACCGCGTGGGTTCCACAATTTTTTACACCTAATTTTATTCTCCATAGCTTAATTTTTTCCCAGCTAAAAAAGAACTCGAACGCTCAACCGCAGACGAATTGTATTAAAATAATATGAGAACTGTACTTGAAGGTTCCGAATAAAATTTTTCAAAGAAGCTTCGTTGAAAGAAGAAAAATGTCAAACACCTCATAAAATGGTTTTCAATATATTGAATTACATTTTTAATTGTCAGCCCAGTTAAAATTTAAATTGATTTTTCTTCAGTCATTTAATGCCAATTAACACAATAAATATAGCCAGGATATTTCCTCTCAATCTTTCGTTCAATAAAATAAAAATTTCGTATACAATCCGGAAATTCTTAATGAGATTTCTGTTGATGTTGAAATCATTAATTCGTGTTCCTCGCACAGAATCTCTACTCGATAACCGAATTTCCACCATAATAAGCGTCTTATCTAGACCTCTAAATCCAACTTCTACGTTCATTTCCATCTGCCCCGTTTCAAAATCCCCTCTGGGAATATCTCGATGTCTCTGCGAACATATACATATAATATATATATGTCCATATCTCGCATATACACAACATCACCTTCGCGTATAAAATCTTTCTTTTATCCACCTCAAATTTTTTCATCATCATAATCCATAAGGATATTTTATCTGAGTGAAATGACATTTTTTTTTTCGCTACATGTAAACATCATATTAAAGATAAATCTCTCTCTCCATTTCATCATAAATATTTATACCAACAAATAGTATAAGTACGAAATGCAAAGGGAAATCTTTGCCCGTCTCGAATAACCAGATCTAAACTTCTCTATCATTTCTATCGTCTGAGCATATACTACATCATTTTATTTACAAAGGGATATTTGAAAAGTAGGGTAAAAAAAATCGGTCGAGCACTCTTTTTCCCCACTTTTCATCTTCTTCACCATATACTCACTCTCTGTATCCTCTGATTCCTCTATTTCTTTTTCTCCCACGCAAGGCGACAACGAGAGAATGAATTTTAGCTGGAGCAAACAGTTCTCGTTCGATTCACAAATCGAGTATTAAATACGCTTGGATAGATCAAGAATAAATTTCTAGTTTGATAGCGATATAATGGAATTTTTTATTCCTCTCAGAGTTCAAAGAGACAGAATGAGGTGTGTTCATGAATTCGAACAAAAAAAAATATATATATATAAAAGAGAATAGAAAAGTTCATGGAGATTAAAATTATGGAACATTATGAGAGTTTTAATATGGCAACGAGAAAATGTCACGAGAACTTTTTTTCTCTATGCACAATTAAATTTTGCACAGATGAATGAAACTCAAATTTTCACGAATAATTATTTACATTTAAATTTTGACGCTGCAATAATGCGCATTTAGCACACCTAACTGTTAGTCCGTACTGAGTATCGAAACAGTGATTGATCATACAAAGGCACCTGTTAGTGGAGTGAAAATAGATACATAGACATGGCAAATTCAATTCGAAGTGTCCATCAATTACGTAGCCTAGTGGAAAAGCGTTTGGTACACAGTGAGTGTGTGCGCTCTGCGGAAGTAGCTACTCTTCATCTCTCTCTTCTTGTTCCCGCGGCGTTATACCTCTCGAAGTAACCGAGACGCATGACCGTGACAGGAATAATGGAGTGTGTGAGAGTTTTAGTCGATCTGTGTAGCTGGTTCGAGAATAGGATAAGCAAGACTGATGAGAAGTATTCACCCTATTCCTTCACACTCATACTCACATTTTATCAAAAATAAATATACCAATTTGATTCACCGCAACAACTAAATTTCTCTTTGTTTCATTTCATCAACAAATTCAATTAATCTCACCTCATTACTATTCACAATTATCAAGCTGTAAAAAGTTTATTTTCGAATGAAAAATACAATAAAATTATCAATAGAATCATTCAATAAAATTTAATAACATGATAATATCAATCTATAATGTCTCTGTAAATTTTCCACCAAAATAGTATACGAGTTGTTAATATTCCCTGAAGTTGACAGATCCTTTCTTGCTTTCCAATTCATCAACATGTAGACAGACTGTATAGTATGGGCTTAACGTCAGTTTGCAAAAACATCGCAATATAGAAAGGATCCTTAATCGTCTTGCAGAATATATACGTGAGAGAGGAGTGAAATTTCCCTCGCTTGGCTGCCTTTACCCTTATCTTCAATTCGGCGTTTGCCAAAATCGGCGAGTCATCTCCAAACGATTTCGAGTGCCTGCAAGGAAGAGAAAAGCTGAATGAGAAAGAAGGGGAGAGAGAGAGAGAGGGAGAGAGTGAGAGGAAAATGTATAGAGAAGAGACGATAGTGTTTCCAAGCTATCCAACCTCCCCAAGTACTTCCATTCGTCACGGGCGGATTTCAATTAAATCCGCGAGGAAAGGACCGATTCTCCCAACATACACACACGAATATGTATATAGTTACTGGCATTCCCTGGAGCCCACAAAATACGCCTAGGTTTCCTCTAATTTCCCACAGTAACAGGCTTTTCCGAAATATGCGGGAACAAATTCAACACAAACATAGATATACTGTTTTATACATATATAATTAATTTTACCATAAGAACATTGAATTTTCAGTAGAAATCAAGTGACATTTTATTATTTACTTTATGAAATATTTTGTAATCAACTTCCACTTGTAAGCATGAAGTTGATTGAGTGCACATAGTATTTTTTTCTCTCAGTACAGCACGAGACAGCTCGATAACAGTTTCACCTCTCTATGGAAAAATATATCGTGAATATTTATGTCGTAAAATATCACCGAGCATCACCCAAGTAACGGACATTCAATTTTCCCTCTTCAAAACAGACAATATTTTTTTCCCACCCTATTTCTATTCCTCCTCTTCCATTGCTCACATGTTCGTATCTAGCTGTTGATGTAGGTGTCCATGTGTATTTGTGTGTGCTCTTTATCGCATGTTTTCAATAGCACTTCATTCAATGTTCCCTTTTATACTTTTACTTTTTCTTTTTTTTTTTCAAATCCGTTTCAAACGTTTCACTGCATATGGTATATCCTCGACAGTTCATTAATATTCTTCTCTCACTTGAATTGTTCTTTTCTTAATAAACGAGCAAGAGAAATGATGAGATATCGACAAGCTTGGATGGAATAAATTAATACACACTCGTAATAATTTTGAAGTACCATTTGAAAAGCGATGATTCAATTCTTTGAGAGTAAGAGGACAAAACAAAGTCGCTTCATCCATGAGAAATAATTCTATTGAGTTTCTTGTTTCAATTGTAAGCATTGCAACAAACGAATCTGCTAGGTTAGTGAAATAGCACTTCTTATTTTTAGTTCATTCCCTCTCAAGCACTTCTCTACACTCTCTTCATCTATATCTCTATCTCTGTTTTCCTCAAGCCTCCTTGAAAATTCTGTTCAACAGATATATATACTGTGCAATCCACACCTCGAGCCAGCCTCAATTCGCATTTACTTAGATCCATACCCTTCTCTATACATTCTTCTCCTTCTTTTTTTCAATTTGTTTTTTATTTTTTGCCCTCGTCTCATTTCTTCACCATAAACGAAAATCCTGCTAAACTTCACGTACACTTCAACTCCTTTTTTATCCACTTCCACTCGATCTCATTCGAGAATGACTGCCGGAAATAAATAACTCTTTTCAACAACAACTTCAACAATGAGTGACCGAATTAAAAACTATGGATCAATATATAGGCGGGTAATTAAATTAACTTCAACAGTCCCCGAATATTCTTCCATTCATATTGAAACTCATCGAAAACTATTCGTTATGAATTTATCATTGTGTTTTTTTTTTTTTTTTTCCGTTTGGTATATTGAAATTTTAACAATAACGTTGAGCTTCTCAATTAATTAACTTTATTACACATCGTTATAACGATTCAATATATCGTCAGAATAAAATATTATACTGCGGTTGGCATGAAAAAGAATTTGAGAGCAGAACTTTTTCAACACATTGACACAAGGTAGAATATTTTACACGACCTGTCCTGAATTTTTTACATGTTCAATATCAGAAAGTCTAGATTGAAAAGCAGCCAGTATGACTGTGTTTTACATTGGTGTGTTGAATTTGAACATATTTCTTTGATAATTTTGGGAGATTGATGTTAGGGAGCTTATTTACAAATTACTGCCATTTCCGTAGATTGAAATACACAAATCCACGAAAATAATTTTCCTATAAAAACCGAAGCGAATGTGCACATAAAAATTACAATGTTATCAATAAACTTGAAAATTATGAACTTCAAAACAAAATTTGATGCTTTTCAAATAAATTTTGCAATTTTTCGAGTCGGATTTTTTAATTTTCGTAAGAGAACTCCTGAAGTGTATTATGCCCTAAATCCATAGTGAAAAAACTGTCATTTTTATCAAGAAATTTTCTCTGTGTATGAGTTGTATTATCAAAATTTAAATGTTAGTAGAATTATACGAAATTCATTTTATCTAAGCCTTCTATTGACAATCTCTTCGTCGTAGTGGCCAATAAACTTTATAAATGTCACTGAAAAAAATGTTTTGGGGACATCTACATTGAAAGTGCTCTGTTACTTTTAAGATTCAACTTGTTCTATCTATATATCTTTCAATTTTCAATTCGTAAACGCGCGTTTTTTTATCCGCCATTAGCTCTGATTGCTTTCACAAAAGATTTCCTTAC
The DNA here is from genome assembly GCA_030523085.1 of Meteorus colon. Lineage (NCBI taxonomy): Eukaryota > Metazoa > Arthropoda > Insecta > Hymenoptera > Braconidae > Meteorus > Meteorus colon. The sequence continues at coordinate 159,694 of JAPYZH010000112.1, read as the reverse complement.
CGATGCGGAAAATTTAGGAATAATAATCAAATGACTATGTGGAATCTATTATACTTTTTAGTTCTCGCTTACTGAATACATAGAACTTCAAGTTTCCCAATTCAGAGCTCTGGGAGTGATACGAAAACGGCCGCTTTTGTTGTATAAAAATTTAAGAGGCGAGAGAGAGAACTACACTTTCGACTCTCACGCTCGTCCTTGCACGACATATCAGTGAAGAAGGAAAAACTTGGCGTTGGTGAATGAGAGCGCAAACGTCACAAACGGAAACGTCTGATCGTTCGCCGTCACAGATGGGGAAAACGTTCCCCTCAAAATGGAAAGAATGGAAATGTAAAGAAAGATTCACTGTAAGTGATCCCGAGAGACATTTTTCATTCTGCTGTATTTCTAGTTATGATTACGTGGAGAAAAAAAAAACAAATATAACTCAATTACGCCTCGACACTAATGATAAATAAATATACTAAAATATAAATGATGTATTTCAAGAATGAATTAATGACAGAATGTAAATATCCATACAGCATTATTTGCAGATGGAAAACTGGGTTGTTTCTGTATTCCGCACGAAAGTTCATGAGCAATTCATTTTTACAAGTTCCTATAATTTACCGTCAAAACGAATTAAAAATATTCGAACATTCTGTGATTTGAAGGTTGTGCGATTTCAATTTTATTCATTCATTAGCAATTTCCGAACGATGTTTGTGACACTTGCAAGCATTTCATTTAACAAAATAAAAATAATCTTTAGCAAAGACAAAATAATGAAATGGGATAAAAGCAAGCCCTACAGGGCGGGCGGCCATACCGTCCATTGAAAAAGAAGTGAAAACAACAAAACAAAAAAAGCAAAGACGCAAGAGAGTTGTTTCAGTTCAAAGAGCGATTCCTTTCGCTCTACACTTCACCAATAAGACCAACACCACCTCGTTCGTGATCTTTTCACCCGTAAAATGCTGAGTTCGAGAGTATAAAATGTACACAAAAACCTCACAGCAATTGTTCTTTGAAATGCGTAGATTCTCAACTGTAACGATTGTTCAAGCACCCACGAACGAGCATGACTTTTTTATTCCAAATATTTGGAATCGATCTATCAATCGGATACAATTGAATTCAGGCATGAACATTTCAATATCGTATTTGGCCTATCGAAAGCGCCAATTTTTTCATTATAGTCCGATCAAGGATGAGATATTAAAACTGAATGAGAGAATATTTTTTCATATATATTCACGTGTGTATTAAATTGGACGGAAGTAAAGGAAAATACTTGAAAAAACAGGAATTCACATTTCCGTGGATAATATTATTCAATTCATTCTAACCGCAGCGAGAGTTTTTTTTTGTTCTCATAAGATTTACTCCATTATTTCTCTTTGAGTCCATATAACGATAAATAAAACACTATACATATAAACACTGTGGAATGAATATTCTGAATGTCTGTCTACCCGATTTTACCCACTTGTCGGTATTGAAGAAGCACAAAATATTAAATGCATTTTGTCTATGTATCATGTAACACCATCATCAAAAGCTTCCTCTGTTATAAATACTCATATGCATGTATATATTTATATAGTCGGTTTATTAAAGCTGTACCTCTTGATCTCATCAACTCAACGACGAACGTGAGAACTCAATTGGTGTATGTTGAGTCTTTCATATACTCTATAACATCTCTCAACACTACAAACACTCGTGAATTACAAACTACACAATTATTCTACCTCTCTACGAGCCCTCTGACAATATTCCTAAAGTAAATATCATATAACGTGTCTTAATTAATTATTAAACTGATCGACATAGACGGGGAAAGCAAAATATGATCAAAGAAATAATTCATCGTTAGTTTACTCTCATTGTTATGAATTTCAAATAATAATTCAACGACAGTTTTTGTCTGAAGAAGAAAACGAGAAACAAAAGAAGGGCGTTACAGTTGAGAAAATTTTTCAACGATCGGAGATGAGAAGAGGAATTATGACAGAGTTATTCTTATTATTACCAACTATATAGCCATTCATTTTCTTTGCGGTGTGTGCAAGCGTAAGCGCGCGCTTGGTCATGAGAGAAGGACAAACTTTTAAATTCTTTTTGCGCCAACGTTGCAGAAAGATTTTCGCAGCCATTTGAATCAACGTCGTCGCCGTCGTCGTCGCTCAGAATCTATTTTAAAAATCCGAAAAATTTATATGCTGACAAGAATCTTACCATGAACGGGAGAGGAAAAAATCCTTCCGTCCGTATTTTAATATTTCCTAACGCTATTTCTCATCACGTAGCATGGAAAGAGTATTGGAATCATCAGTAGTTTCAAACTGTATACTGAAATGCATCTCTACAGATTGTATAAACATCAGATCATAAATTAATAATAAAAAATATTGATATTTCAGAGTTCTCTTAACGATTGACGACATCTTCAGAAAATATAATTTCGCTTTCCTGTCGGTTGATATGTTTGTTTTTTCTTTTCCAACGTCTAAAATCTATTTGTGTCACATACTTTTAAGAGTCACTGATTCAAAAAAATTTGGAAATATATCTGCGGTCTTAAAGCAAAGTATGAATAATTGTAATAGTTCACAATAACCATTTTTCTGCGTTTTCTCAAGTATTTAAAAAAACAGTAAGGATCGACTTTTCCTGAGTGGAAAAAGACATTTTGGTAGTAAATATACTGAAATGTTTGATCGAAAAATATTAATTCAAGATTTATCAAATGAATTTCGACCAAATCAATGTTGAGAGATTCGATTAGAATTTGATGACCATGCAGTCATCGTAATTCGTCGCCCGCAAACACCAACGAAGTTCTTCATCACCCCAGTTGAGCTGAGTAACGTCCTTTCTCTCACTTCCAATTAAAACCCATTCTTCGAGTGTTACTTATGTACTACTTCCAAAGATATTTTCTACGAAAATAATCAAGAATTTTATTGAAATAAACAAAGTTCGAAAAAGATCCAACAATTTTTATATGTTGCAGCAGTTATTATGTAAAAAAAAAAAAGTAATAACAGTTTTAATAAGAGAAAAATACTTGACGATTCTACTGATATCCAAATTTTTTTTCTAAATTGAAGTTTATAAAGGTGAACTATTACGTTTTGTATTAAAAATCTATTCTATATAGCAACAACTTCAGTTCCAAACCTGACGCTGTTGTTTAAGTCATATCATTAAAGGGCTGACTTCTGCTACAGTGTCCAACAACGGATTCTTTTTGTTGGTGGTATCTTCGTCAGAAATAATAATATTAGTGGTACTACATCATGATGATGGTAATTGAATGAGTGTCAAGATAGATAAAGTTATCCTCTTCTGAAAAATTCTCACACCATAACTGCTATCGACTTTTCACAACTTATATTTTTTATCGATACTATCAGCTAAGTTCATTTAGCTCTGAAGTTCATGAAGCCATGGATTAACAAGTTATCGACGATGTTTCACGCTTTCTTTATCAATTATGATTTTGTGAGTTTAATATAAATTACGACTTGATTTTTAACTTTTTCGTGTTAGGAAAAAGGTTGACTATCGTTGCATAATCATTTTTCCCAGTGCCTTCCCAGGGCGATTAAACGTACTTTTGTGTAAGAATTACGGATCAAAAATTATTGCTGACACTTTTTTTCTGATTCTGATCAATTTTCCAATATAACACCCAAGTTCACTTTACTAATTAGAGAAAAAAAAAATTTCTTAAGTAAAAATGATGTTGTTTGAAAAGTTCATAAGTACTGATGTGGCCCATCAAAATACATAAAAACATCAAAAAGTTTTTGAAAAGTTCAATCGAATCAATTAGGTTTTTATAATTCGTCTGATTCCCTATTAAAGAACTTTGCCAAAAAGAGCACGATAGAAACTTTTTAGCACATTCCTCACATTAGTGATTATCGTTGCAAAATTCGTCCATCAACATCAGTTCGGGAGAATTCATATAAATTAAACAAAACCTGAAAAGGATTCAATTTCTCAATTTTTTTTTAACCTAACGGAAGACCAATCCGCATCCTTGATGGAGACGTTAGGAAAAAAAAGAAAAGAAAATGTAGAAATTATGAGACATTAATTGGAAAAAATTATGATATCACCAGGAAAATTGAGTTTGATTTTGAAGAAAAAGAAAAAGAGCAAAAAAACTCGTTTCTCCGAATAGATTTTGTATTTACATAGAACCTCATAAAATTTTGGAATCTACAACACCCAACGGAAGTACACTAACTAATTACTTTCGCCTCCATCTTGCTCATAACTTCACTACAAGTCATGTTGGCAATGTCGCGTTTGAAGTTCAATGTGCAGCGACATTATTGTGCTTCCACTGTCTGAAACAGGAAGATGAAAGAACAGAAGTTTTGAAAGGATGAATTAGGCCCTTTCATTCGACCTTGTAAAGGTATTCGACACAAAAATGGAAATCAGTGAACAAAAAGTAGAAAAATTTTACTATTAAATCGCAAAGTTCTCACTTACCCATCATCACATTCTCTTAATAATTCTGCAAATCTCCATTGTTATTACGAATCATCAATTCGGTGATAAGATGAACTACATCGTGTAACAACACAAATCAACTTTTGGTTTGTGGTTTTGTTTCTCGTTCTCCACCAACTCTCTCATGTGTGTGCATTTTGGACAAGACCATGAGAGAATAGTTGAATAATCGCGTTGCTCTTGACTTCCGTGATAATCTAACAGACGCGCGTTGAACGGAAATGGTACAGGATCCATTGGGGATAACCTCTCGTTCGTAATGCAGAAGGGAAATGTGTGGGATATAGATAAGAGAGAGAGAATGAAAGGGAGGAAGAGTATGAATATACATATAAGTTCAGATGTATTTGTGAATTGGGAAAAGCATGTATAGATCCTACGATACGTGATGAATATTCACATTTTCATGAATTCGTCGACGGGGTCGGATTTATATAACCCATCAGAGCTTTGTTCATGTCTGGCTTGCTTCTATACATGTAACGAAATAATCCTTCTCTAGTGTATTGGAAACAGAAAAGCACATGGCAAAATGTACATATATTTCCATGTAGATTGAATAAATTGAAATGAAAGAACCAGAGAACATAGTTTGATTGAATCGACAAAAAATATAAAAACAGAGAGGAAACAAAATAGGAATTGAATAGGACAAAGTGAGAGGAGGGTAGAAAAAAAAACGTTATAATAATCACGGAATGAAAAGAAAAAAAAATAAAAAAAAAAAGTTTATGAGCGAACTCAAAGCGCTTCACGTTCGGGTCAGAAAGTGTCGTGACTGTGGTGCCAAGAGCACTTCAGTGGTCGCCATTTTCCTGGTAAAATGGGTCGATTCACTATGTAGATATATATAGATAGTTGAAATGTCCAGGTTAAAAAAGGTAAACTCAATCAGTCGTAGCGCAAGCCTCTCTAGTAATCCGTTTCGAATCACAGGGACGCGTTACTGCTTTTCGATTAGCTAATATAGTTCAGCTGAAAGTGCTCTTTCATATATAGACTATGAAATAGCGGCAATTATTGCTCAAACTCTTCTCACCCAATTTCGACTCGATATAATACAACACAGATGTGAATTATCACTTGGTAAATGGATGAAAATATGAAACATAACTAATGCTGAAAATACGAAGGAAAAAGATTACAGATGAAAACATTGAAAATTTTATGATAAGAATAACTATCGCACGACAGTTCACTACACTGTAAAAACAGTTTCAGCCACACAACAGAACTTTTGTGTGTCCAATAACAATATTCGTTTTAGGTTATTCACTAAACCATAATTTTAGTCTATTCACTAAACTTTTTGCTACGGTGAGAAAAACAAAGTTTCCTTGTAGACAACATATGGTGAACTGAGATAGATAATGAAGATATCACAACCTCCGCTGTATCATCTCAAATTATGAATGATAAAAATTCATCATTTCGTTACATTATGTGATGAGAAAAGTCCATTTCTAGATTATTCAGCATTACCTATACAATATTTTTTCCCATCATAAAAAATCTGCAATGGGAGAAAACGAAACATGCAAACAACATAACCTATACATTACATGAATGCATACAGAAAAAAATTACAAATGCGAATTTGGAGGTTAAATTATGTTCTTTTGGGCGGGAAACCGATTTTTTTAGTATAAGTACTGCAAAGGTACTATAGTATCGTTTGGAGGAGTTCAAGTCTTATGGCAGAGCTTTTAAATTCTGTACAAATTCCATTTTCTACCGGTAGAGATACGAACTGTTTTATTCGGATATAAACGAACTGAGACAGCAGTATTTCCAAACGGCTGAGACTGTTTTTTCAGTGTACTCATTGAAAGAAATTGAAAACCAATTTAAATATAGTTTGAATTTGTGTGCCGCAGGCCTGGTCTACCAAAAATCCGCAAATAAATTTCAATGTGTATATGTACACACTTATATCTACATAAAATTGATCGGGTTGCTTACATGGTTGGGGTTGATGCATGCCTGCTAGTTCTCTGGTATAGTGCGGCATGCACCCTCGGGTGTGCAATCCCTGGGGCGTCGTAGAAGGGTGAGTGGGTGAACCCCGGACGTTGCGTCGCGATGTTTTATGAGGTGGCGAGTCGTGCCAACTGTGTCTCGTTATATTAGATTTTACTGGAAGCTCCAGGCGCCTCATAAATTCGTTAACCAATAAAATCTTCATCGCGTGACGGCAATAATCAAACTCTCAACTTTAAAATGATGATATCTCATTTTTGGTATTATTTCTTTTTATTACAAAGAAAGAGAGAAAGAAAGAGGAGAAGAAATTGATCGATTACTTTTTATATCTATGTTTTTATCCGCAAGTTTTCTATACTTTTTCCTGTCTCTATCGTCTTTTGGGAATAGCAACAAAGTTGCGACGGATTACATATGCATTGCAATGACTTGCAAAAATATTTTATTTATGTCGTTTGTCCAACAGAATGGAAAGAATCAATGTGAAAAGCAAGACAGAGTCAGTTTAAGTATTATACCTAAACAAGCTCACACAGCTCGTGCGTCATATTTTTGCACTTGTGATATACTTCATGGACAAGTGTACACAACATATTCAGTATGTATTTATGTATGTATATGCGCATCTAAATATACGTGAATATATGTACTATAAAATTGCCACAGTAATTAAGAACTCACTGCAAAAATTATTAGAATTTATTTTTTCCATTAACGGGAAACTTTATCATAAAACGAATGTTTGAATTGATGATCCGCTTGGAGGAACTATAAAAAAATTTGATTGATTAATAGATTAATTATTACTTTGGATGAAAAGAACTCTATTGAAGTTTTTGAATGGCTTCTAATGAAATCCCACAATTTTTTCAATTAATTAAAGGATTAATTAATTTACCTTATCTGTTCGTTTTCCTCGAATTTATTCTTTTTTTTTTTCTCCCACTTGTTCCAATAAAGCATTTCAGTATGTATTGATCGTGTGGACAAAAGCCCGTGCAGATAATAAAACCTCGTGAAATCTTTCGTTGAAGAATTATGCATTAGGAATGTAATTTTAAATGCTCATAAAATATTGAAAAAAATGGCCATTTCCGGTAGTACAATCTGATTTTGTTAGTGTGCAACACAGACAAAGTGAGACGAAAAGAAAAAGTGTAGCTCACAAAGTCGAGGAATTTTTACTCATCCTGCACTCTCTCACTCCATGACTTTTATCTCATTTTCGTCTAATTTTCATTTTTCTCCATTTTTATTTCACATCGCTCGTCTTAACTTCCTTCCTTTCATTCCACTATTCCAGACTGTGCTACGTAGAACAGCACACGGGCGATATATAGAGTATTGGGCTCTCATTTCTTTCGCATTAAATCAACAGACGGAGATAGAGACACCTTAAACCCTGAGAATCTCAAATGTAATCCAGCGCAACTGTATAAATTCTATCGTGCAAAAGAGTTAGTATAGTCATTAATGATTATTAATATTGATAAATAAATGAAACCTAATGTGAACATCAAACAGTTATGATTTGTATGATTCATCAATTTTTATTATTGGCTTTCAATTACACAGATGCCATATATATGAAATGGACGCATAATTATTCCTTTCAAATTATTACAAATTTAATATGGAATCCAAATTGTTTAATGATATTATAAATATCGCTGGTTATTCATCACTGAACATTTAGCTACGTTAATTCACTTTCACGCAAATACATACAAATAAAAGTTTTCAAGCCACGAAAAATCCGGTTATTCAGAACTCATCTTTTCTGTTAGTTTTTACTTTTTCCAACACGTTATTAGAGGTACTATGGTTAGTTGAATAATTAACTCTTCATGGTCACACGTCCCTTGCACACGAACTTTCTGCTCACGCAGGATCGCCATGACCAACCGTGTTTGCACAAATTCCATGTTCATAGTCCTGCGTGGAGTATATTTGATCCCAAATGAGCACAAAGGGCAAATACATAAACTTGTAAAATTCATAGATAATTTCTCACTACTGAAACAGAAAAATAATTTTTTTAATATTTAAACACCTATTAAAATATTACAACAATAAACAGAAAAATATATTTATCTGAAGAAATTTATTATTTCATATATTACAAAAAATCCATCAATATTAATTAATCCCCCTTAAAACAATCAAATCGTTTATGGGAATCGCTACATCAAATGTTTCCTTAAATAAACAAAATAAAACGTAAAAGTTTTTAGGAGGTTCGTGAAACAAATTGCAAAGCTCATGGCCGATGTGTGTACGAAAATCGAATTCAATTTATCCCATTGCCCAAGTCACACATTCAAATCCAACTTATATTTGTTTATCACATCATCATGGTAATAAACAAAGGACAATAAAGTAGACAAGAGAGAAATGACAATGCATTGCCGTAAAATCAGGAGTAATATTAAGAAAAGTATTATGCCGTACCACAATGTCATACGTGAATGTCTTAACTATTCTCGTATATTTTTCGTCTCATACAACGACGAAAAAGTACAAGCCTTTCCATCCGCTCACAAAGTTTTCTTGAAAACGAAGTAATTTAAAAAGTTTCTGCTTCATGACATATACATATATACATGTAGAAATATATATAGAGCGCGATAACAAATTATCCGTGCTCCATTATCCACAAATGCGATTATGATAAGAAAGAGAAAAATAAGAGAAGACGGTGGTTTGAACTTTAATGCAGAGAACAAGCCGCCAGTTAGTGCTAGGAGTTGGTATAAAAGGTACCAAACGAAGAGAACAAAAACGTAAAATGAGTAAGACAAAGTGAGAGGAAACGAAATAGAGTCTTGACTGTTTGCACGAGTATTGTACATCTCTACTGCATTCTCACTCCCATTTGCAAGCTCGCTTATGTGAAAACAAGCGACGCAGAGAGAGGATGAAACAGAATGAAAGAGAAAGAACTGGTGGTACATTGAGGTAAAAACCGGAAGTGCAGTTTCTTACGCGAGAAAGGAGAAAACACGACGGCCAACTCTGCAATGATGATGGTGATGGTGGTGGTGGCGGTGGAGGTAGCGGTGGTGGTGGTCGTGGTCTTGGTGGTAGTTGAGTTGAACGAAACGAGAAAATATCGGATGGTTTATGCCAACTGCTAGATGCTTTTGCAACAGTGAAACTTCACTGTTTCAGTTATATTCAATGTTTCCGGTTTATGGAACATTGTCATATATGGAGGGATATTTATTTCACAACCTCAACAGCCAAGGAAAAAAATAACAAAACATTTTTGATATATGCGACCGGAAAGATTTTTTGACGTGAATAGAATTATCTGTAATAGAGATAGATAATTCAGTTTAAGTTCGAGGCAATGAATGCGATTGGACAGTAATGTCGACTTAACGTTATTAACGAATGAGGCTGTGGAGGCTTTAGGCAAAGAGCCATGGACGATTAAGCCTGCACACGTCGTACGTAACTCACAGAACAGAGAGAACTGTTCGTATACCATCACGATCCGGCAGTTATATACATATATGTATGGATGCGTATATGTTTCTGGGGTACTTAGTCTGTGCACCTCGTCTCCATGTTCAACGTATGCCAACCAGTGGGATTTAGTTAACTCACGTACGTTGATTATCCGGAAGCCGGTGAATCGCGTCCACTTGCATATAGCAGAACTCTTGCACTGTATCTATTTACAAACTCAATTTCTATACACTGACATAATCACCAATATATAAAGTTTATTCGTTGCTCTTTGTAAAATAATACATCAAAATATATCGTTTCAATTAATTAATGAAGAATATTATATAAGAATGAAGAAATATTGATATTACGAAACAACGAAAAAAAAAATACCAAATGAAAACACAAAATAAAATTGTTGAACATGTATTTCAATATCCAACAACAGTCACTATTTATTTATCCTATCCAACCAATTGGGATAAATTATTTTGTGTGTACACATGAGGGAGTGAACGATCAATATTGTCAGAATAATTGATGAAAACAGCAGCGATGTGGTGGTGATTTGTCAATTTCATACAATAAATACCCGACAATTTTGGAGGCTGAACAAATGTGTATTCGCACATTGATTCGAAACGATGACTTTCAACAACGAATATTTCGAATTAGTATTAGGATTAAGTACACCCCCCTGCGCCCCTTTCATACACCCACTATATACTCCCCCCTTAACAATTTGGAGTGAGCATGAGGCAATCGCGGATGACTACTCGTAATCCTATCATAGTGGAACGTGTGTACACATGACTCACACAAATCACCGAAAATTAATTTCAATGGTCAAACGACATGTCTATACATTTACATTTGATTTTCATATTGTTTTGAGCTTTTCAATAATACTATGTCTTTGGAATGAATTTCATTGCTATCAATTTGTATCCCACCTACCCACCCACCCACCCACACGCACACACGTATTGCATTTATATAAACAAGTTTAATGAACATGTCATTTCCCAACAAAAAAAAGGATGGATAAACAAACATATAAAAGGATTTTGAAGTGATCCCATTTGTGAGTATGCGGTGTGCTATTCAAAATAGTCCAGTACACATCAGATTCGTTGGTGTACTTGAACGTCATTCAACGTTACATGTTTACTTCTTCGGAATTTGTATAACTCCTGGTTCTACAGTAGCACTAATTAACATCGTCAGTTATTCAAACTCGTAGATATGGTGGACGCCGGAGAGCAAACGAGCAACTGTGCACTTTCCCCAATTCTATATATATATTCCCATCTTCCTTTCTTCTCCTCACTTATCTTCCACCTCGCTACTTTAGTCAGTATGAATCTAGACTAAGGGCTACATCAAATGTCTACTCTCACAGTGCTTACATTACAACAAGTAAAATTCCAGCTTACTCTGGCTCTATCCTCCCACCAATAGAGCTAGAGGTAAACACAAATATTTTCATTCAAATACGAACATTGCAAAACAAATGGTTGGGTTTCATATTTTTAGTTTAATTCCAATTTGAATTTGCATTGTGGCTTTTTACAATGGAAATAATTCATAATTTCTCATCAGGGTAACAAATAGTTTGTCGAATTGAAACCGAAGTGAACTTGTGTCCATATTTATACATATATATATGACTCGATTTGGCCAAATAAACGAGAAATATGTTCATCTGTGTATTCACCACCACTTCCATTCATCACTCAGCTTGAGCTTTTATAATACCAAAACTACATCATAATTTAATGAACGTTTTGAATATAATTCTTACAACCAATATAATTTATTTCTTATTATTATTCAGTAACAAAATTTATAATTCAGTTATTAAATAAAAACCTACATCATGATGGAATTTTTTATTGACAATAACAATCATACAATGATACAGATTTTTTTACAGTGACGAAGAAACACATTTTTGAAGTAAATGCGTTGGAAAATGTATAGAAAAAAAAAAAGCTGCAACATCAATTGCAATTTCAGAGTGTTTACCAACGTATCTATATACACTCCTTCGCTTCCATTCTATTGTCGCGAATCTCGTATGATTACTTTCGCTACAGCCGGATTATTCGTTCGGAACTGCATGATGACACTGTTTGAATTGTGATGTTCCAAACAAGGAAAACATATAAATCAAATATAACTGTAAAACTGTTCAACACAGTTCATCTTCAACATGAGAACAATTTAATATCACTAAGAATTATTTGTTTCTCATCTTTCATTTTATATTGCAAATGACAAAATAAGAAATATGCCAGCATCTCTCACTATCATTAGTTTTCAACGTGAATATTTATACGATGTATGGAGGAAAAAAAAAATAATGAATAAAAAACCCTGGTTAAAAAGCTCATACTGCTGTGGCGCGATATGAAGAGACAAATCGGATCTGTAGATGAGAATAGAGAGAACAAATACACACATATATATATACATATACAGGCTATATTTATATGTTCTCTCTCACTATCCCACAATGGGATCGTTTGAGGATTTTACGGCAGCACACATAGCCGAGGGCAGTGGGTGGTGGACGAACAGAACGACGAAAGAAAAAAAAGATGCTTCGTTTCCCATTACACAGTTTTCATTTTTTTTTTTACGTTTTTTTTCATCATTCTTTACCCTACTCTTGTATATACATACATTTCTACTCTTCAACCATCGAGCGAGTAAGAGAGAAAGGAAGAGTGAACAGGAGTGAGTATGGGCGAGTAAACGAAGTACCCATTCCTCGTTCACTGAAAGCTCATCTACCCTTTCCACAATACCACACGCCTCATTCTATCTCGCTCTGTTCTTTCCTCGAGCTATTCTCTCCAACTACCAAGCGCCCAAGTCCTCCTTCAATACTGCAGGACAATTCTCATTTGCAGAAAGACCCGTATACTCGAAAAAAAATGAGAAGAGACAAAAAATAAAACATGCCAAATAATTTTTAACGAAGACAAAAATAAAATGCAACCAAATTGCAAAAACCCTTCAAAAATTTTATTATTTTTCTTTATTACAATCTAGTTAGGTATTGTCGATAACAATCATATTATGTGAATGACAAATTGTCCCGAGAGTGTTAACCACAATGTCATTGGATCCGGTTTGAGGATCAAACGACATTGAACCGATCGCGATCGTGCTTCAGAGCATGATGATGCAATTGATTCAACTGAAAATTCGCTTGACGAGTAGACATCGACGAGGTTTGTACAAGAGCGTTCCAACGACACTAACGAGCCCAAAGCCAGAGGAGCCAACCAATTTAGAAGAGATAGTAGACAATCCCCACGAGAGTTAGAAACTTCTTGATGCTCCACTACTCTCTCTCTCTTTCTCTCTTTGTCTCTCTCCCTCTCTATCTTAGTCTGCTTTCTCTTTTTCCTCTAACTCACTCGCTTTGTATATGGTTGTCTCTTTGTACACATGAAGTGAAGTGAGGAAATTATTCATGAATGACCAAATACATAAAGCAACAAAAAATAAAAAATCCAGTCATATGAAATTTCTTTTGTTTAATATTTCAACTGAAAAATTCTCGCATATAAATATAATAACAATAGTTGAAAAAAAAATTTTCTCCTTTAACAGAGATGAAAAATAGTTTCATTTTAAAACGAAATTAAAACGGGTGTAAACTTCAAGGACAGTTGATGTGACTGGTAGGTAGAGTGAGCAACGCGATGAGAAACAACGAAAATGTAATACATACAGAGAAAGAGAGCGAGTGAGAGCTGTTACGAGTGAACCTAATTAACAACTGGTTAAATCTGATTACGACGCCCACTCGCAGTGGTAACGACGACGCCAGGAGCGCCGCACGCAAGACTTTATGATAGCGACATAACACATGATAGGATGTGTGTGAGCGGCGTACGAGAAAAGCAGAAGAGAAAGATGCGAGAAGGGGCAAAATGGATGGAAGACGAGGATGAGTCTGGGGTTTGTGTATACAGACATACCACAAAATTTACTGATACCTAGAACATACACAAACTGTCGTACATAGTATAGCTTGACTGTAATTTTGAGTTATCGTTCTCAATAAAACTAACTCACGCTAGAATTTCACGTATATTTCCACCACCACAATTTTATTTATTCACGCCCTCACTTTCTATCTATCCATTCCAAACAACGCGATGCACACCCAATTTACCGTTCTTTCATTGTCGAGATTGTGAAGAGAATGCAGCAACAAAAAAAAAAATGCCAATATGCCTGGTGCGCAAAAATTTCACGATAGACAAGAAATATTGATAGGATAATCGAACATGGATGGACGTATGGGTCAATTACATGCTCACTCCTCCCATCGTTCGCGGGCATGGCCATGATGAAAACAATTTATCAGAGTTTTCGGCTAATTCCACGGATACATTGGAGTGATTGGTTCCCTCCCTCATTGGCTATATAACAGCCTCAGTATTTATTTTACTCAACCATAACACATTATACCAATGTCTAGTTTCCAAAACACCTTAATAAAAATTATTCGCTTTAATCATTATTATATTTTGTTGCATGACAAAAAAAAATTTGTGTATCTTTCTAATATATATATATGTGATTGAAATTAAAATTAACCATTAGTCCACTGTCAAATAACCTTCAACTGTCATTCTGTAGACATTCGGTCAACATTTCAAAATGACCACGAGCTGGTTTGGGTGGATGAGTTAAAGGATGGTTAAATTCACGATATGCGTTACGGTCAAGCGTAATATGCAAATGACAACAACACGACAGCGACAACTGCTCGAGAGAGGATGAGACAGAGAGAGAAAGAGAGAGAGTTGAAGAGAGAGTAGAAGGGTTTGGCCTGGAAATTACTGATGAAAATCTCGTTTAGTATCTACTTAATGAATAGATACTGTACAATGATTTCACTTGTGGAGAAATTTCCAATGATATTCTCTAAACGATAAACCTCTTGCCAACCACAGACGTTACATCACCAGTCATGCATCTGCTAATCATATACACACAATATATCATATATATATATGCATATATCAGAGTGATCTAGACAATGTCACAGAATTGCAAAATGCAAATTCTAATTGCATATAACATCACACGCATTAGTTTGACGATGACATTAGTCCGTTATAATTCACCACGTTGGAATAATGTTTCACGATTGTTTTGCTTTATTTCACTAAATATACACGTCAAACTCTACTGGAATCCAGACAACGCAGTTTCTCTCTGTTTATATATCTATATATGTATATAAAGTATATATATATAATGTGTATATAAGCAAATATATAGAATTAAATGCCTCAGTGGAAGAGAAAGGATCTCATGGAATTTCATGTGACATTCCTCACATCTACTTGAAGAAAAGCTCTCAACAATATACATACATGTGGCCTACATGACAACGACAACAAAGATTAAAATATAAAAAGCTTCTCAAAGTATCGCCGGGAGATATTTTGTTATATCAAACAGCCTTGGGCAATTTTCACATTCACTCTAATAACAATTATAATTAATGGTTTCATCAGAATAAAAGTATAACAATATCAAATGGGAATTGTTATTCAAAATGGAGAATGCAGTTATCGTTGATAGCAGTTTGTCTATAAATCTGCAGGTTTTGTGAAAGATTTTGATATTTTTATTTTTTTTTCCCCCCTTTTTTCCCCCGTGTGTTCGATATAATTCAAGCTCTTGGTGGGACTTGAGTTCTCCACAATGCAGCGCACTATTTTCTCTGACGTCGTCGACACGCGGGATATGTAACAATCTAGACGCGCAAGTTGCCTATATAGAACCCGAGTCGTGAAATTAAATCGGCGCAGTTTCCACTCGGCTATATTGCAATTCTTGGTATAATTTACAAATATTTTTTCCACTTCAACGTCCTTTTAGTATATACGATATCTTACTCTTTTATAATGGCGTCTGTTGTTCTTGTATGGCTGTAAAAAATTTGTTGGTTTAAACTAAACGCAAATTGTGAAAGATAATCTCAGGCTTTTATAACTATTTAATAACTGACTATAATTATAAGTACTGACCTGATCTAAGAACTTTCAAGGAAAATTAAGAACCATAACTATTTGATGACAATCGTTCATTGATTATTCAGACTTTTATGAAGATTATGATATGGAACATAGAACTTTGTTGCAATATCAAAATCTGTTTATGATGTAGTAGAAACACCAAGCAGTTAAGCGGATCAATCTTGATACTTATTATTAAAATGATTGGAGTGCGCCACTTGTGGATATTCAATTCTCAGTAGCAGCCACTGCAAGTACTAAATCAAATCAGTAAATTCCGAAAAAAATATCAACGCAAAATTGTGTGAACATGATCTTTTCATTCTATAGTAAAAAGATAAAACGCCAGCAATCTTATTCCTCATTATTATATACATATATAGATATATCTTTATTTTTCATTGTTCTATAGCGATCATCATCTTCTATGTCCGAGCAAATTGAAACACGATATCTCAGAAGAAAAATAATGTCGATAAAAACGTGAACCATCGTACAAAGCACTTTTTTCCTCTTTCCCTTGAGCGATAGTAAATTTCCAACATTATTAAATGAAAAAGAAAAGGAAAAAAATTGAACTATAAATTCATATTCTTTCCATAATTTATTTTTTGTGCTTCAGGGATGAAGGAAATATGAGACTCGTTTATGTAATCGAATTTCAATGTGATAATGTGTCATGCAGTCATATGATCACTTTCTTCCAGTCAAATTCTATCCAATACATAAATAGTAGATGTATACATGTGACAAATAAGACAAAATAATGAAGATTAAATAATTTTTTTGGGGATATTGTTAGTTTAATTAAATGCAAGATTAATTTGGGAATTAAATTGTGTATGTATCAGTTCACCGTTAACTGTTCATTCAAAATGTTATCAAACATGAAATACATTGTATTTACCATTGCGATAAGTTTTTCTATGGTGATTGATGGTTGGGAATGTGACCATTGTACTGATACACAGTCTGATAAGATGATTTTAAACAACATTGATGAATATGAGTGAGTACATCTAAAATAAATTGAATACGTGATATTCGGAAATGATTCATCTGATGACAATTTATCTCTGGAAATTTAATTGAATTTGAATATTTCTGCCTAATAGTTCAGTTGTATTTATTGAATTTCGCAGAGTGGTGATACGTCATTGATATCTATTAATAATTTAAATTGGGAAATGCATATATGTATTTTAAATTCAACATTGTCAAACAGATATGAATATGTTTCCAAAATTAAATAATCTGATGATAATTGAATAGAATTGAAAAAAGTTATTGTGGATATTTAATTTGATGATGGTTAGTTTTTTTATGATGATTTTAAAAGAAAGAAATTTGTTTAGTTAGTCTGATGATTATTCTTCCAAAATCTTCAATTCTACGAATTGGAAAAAAAATGAAAACTTTGTGAAAATGAAAATGTTTAGCTGATAATTATAAACTTAAATGAACAAACCGGATTTGTTCATCAACTTATCGACAGTGTAGTCTCTTGGTCTCTTGGAGTGGATTATCCGGGTGCATGGTCGGACCGTCATGATCCAGATGGAAATGCCGATTGGCGAACAATCAAAGATAATAGTCTAAAGGATGCTGGTTACGACAGATGGTGGAGACCTTGTCAACGCCAATGTAAGAATCAATGTGGGAACGCTGAAAAAATGTGGAAGATATACTGGTGCTCTATGTGATAATTAACCTATTTATTTTCAAAATGGAGATTCTTCATGTAGTTGTCAACTGAATAATTATTTTTATTTGATTGTATAAATAAATCTGTGGATACAAAAATGTTTGTATTTTTGTTTCTTGTTAACTCTCAGACTCTCACATTCAATGAAATTATTCTTAATAGATTAAATTCTTGATTGATCTTCATAAATCTCGATCGTTAATGAATGTAGGAATGTTTTGGACTTATAATGTATCATCAAATTGTATGAAAGCCGGTACAACTAAATTATCAACCTCAGCGCACAATTTCATGCAATTTCATGATGAGAGGAGATACAAACTACTAATAAATAATATTAAACATCGATTTGTGAACCAACAAAAATCTATTGTTGCTCTATACGAAGTTGAAAGAAGGAATGAAATGTTGATTAAAATAAAGAGTTAATGATGTGCATAAGGAAAATAACTGGAATATGCCTGAGAAATTAGTAAATATGTTTGAGGTACCTGCGAATGAATTGTTGTCAACTGCAGAAAAAAATTGTGTTGAACCTCATAATCCAGGTAATAAACAAATTGGGAATTACTGATGATGTGACGGAGTTCAATTGTATCTATTGAACTGTGATTCCGATACTCAGTACGATTGATTCAATACGTAACTATGTTTTGAACTAAATAATGTCACCACAACCGCCCCGAGATGTTTACTCTTTTGTTAACCATCCGTGAATATCATCTGTTTAATTTTCTGATATAATTTGTAAATAGTGTTGTTGATTATTTCCACATTCCCTCTGCGGTAAGAAACCAATACCTGATATGTTTTCGTTATTACGAATGACATTTTATCTAGATATGTTTCTGTATTTCGATATACTCGGAATGAATGTCTTAATAATTGTCTCAATAGCACTTAGAGATATATATACGAACTCGCCTATGTAGCCACGTATGTCTGTTAATGATTTTACAAGCCTGGCTAAAGTCCAGAGACGCGGCTGAGTTGTCTCAGTGAAATTCCCGACTGATATTCAATTTCCGTTGCGGCCAAGAAACGCCCGAATATTCCGAGTCAGCTCACTGTCATAAACATTAATTTTCTGCTGAAGGTGCACTGCTCATTACAATAAAAATAGACTAAAATAAAAATAAATGGAAGTACAAAATAGTTCACTGATCTTCTCACTATTTTTATGTCTGAATTATTACTAAATTTATTTATACACTAAAAACCGCCAGTGGTTATTTTTTTTCAAATGTATAAATTGGATAAACCTTCTTGCCCATGGCGCGATAAGTCAACAAAGCAGCAGCTGGTGACAGGACGGACGTTATTCGTCGTGGTTGCAGATCCGAAGCACCATAGGGCTTGCGGTTTCGCGAGCGACCAAACCACAGAAGAAGAGAGAGTGAGAGGAGCAGAGGATCGAGATGGATAACCTGAAGAGGAGACCACAAAACCCACCACTGCCAGCTCTTCATGTGTCCCTAACCTCGCACAACAGCACTTTTACTTGCTCTCTCAAAGTAATCACAAAACTTCATGTCCAAGATGAGAATGTTACCTACATAGTCATGTGTATATTCAAAATGAATTGAATTTATATTCACAAACTATACTCACATTTCAAAAGCATATCTGATCAACAGCTCTTTTACAATTTCGGAGAACATTCATGTTAACGATTGTAATCTTACTTGTAAGGACACAGAAAAAAATACATTCCCTAAAAAATTCTGCCAGTTTAAACGAATTATTGCAACACAATCAATTTATAAAATTCTCTGAATTTATAATTCCTATGAAGCGACTGGAAAAATTTCACTATTTTTGTGATTCCTGTAAACTCACAAATAAAATTGACTACGATTTTGAAATATTAATTTACCTGTCAATTGAAATTACCTTTACAGCATAAAATCTGTGATTCAAATCAATTTCAAGTTATCCATCAATGATTTCAAGAACATTTCGAAGCAATTGAACTTATTCTAATCTCATAAATTAGATTAGTGGCTTTGATTGTTTCTCCACAAACTGTACGCAAGGCAGACGCTCCCATTGCATGGTAATACTAAATGATTCATGACTAGTACGGCAATAATAATAAGCCCGAATAGAGAAGCACAAATATCCCAAGGTAATGATAATGTCCAATCTTCATAAACAGCCAACGATGTTGTCGATTCTGTCTAATCAACTCCGGCAAGCAAGAAATTCAGCAATCAAAATGGTGTGCTTAATTAATGTCTATTGAAGAATAAGAAAAAAATAATGATAAAGATAGGAAATAATTTAGAAAATGGAAAAAAAATGGATGATTAACTACTGGAATATACTTTCTAGAACGTTGAATATCCAGCAATCAATATGATATAAACGCTTGGAATTTATATGTTCATGATGGAAAATAAACAAAAAAATTAAATCTCAATTCGGCATCAGCCATGTATTCCACTAAGCTTACTTGTGATCATTCCGAACTGAATTTATTACAAGACCGTATTTTCGATGAATTTTTTATTTTGTAATAGCACGATTACGACATTTTCATCTGAAAAAAGTAAAAACGATAGGAAATAGACGAAAACTTTCGCATTTACGCGAAAATTCGTCCTATATTATTGCAGAAATAATTCATATATATAAAAGAATATCTTTATGCTAACATGAAAAAAAAATTCTCGTATAATATTGGGGTAATTCCTATGTAGTGTATGAATTTCTCCAATATTTACATAAAAGATTTGTCAATAATCGCAATGTGAAATTTGCTGCATTCACAAACGAATCAAATCAATTGTGACAAAAGAAAAAAAAACCATTTTTCCTTTTTCCGTATGTATTAAGATCATAGTTCAAGATGATCATGGATGGTTGCCTTGAAAATGTTGATATAACACAGTAGTATCTAGGATAAAAATTATTTTAATATCATTAACATCCGAAAACATAACACCATAAAATCCCGAGCTTGTAAAGCAAACGGAACTCACAATAAATGCACCAAAAAAACCAAAACGATGAGTTGACAATCATAAATTCATTGAGGCAAACATATGAAAGACTTCTAAATAATCTTTTATATTGTATTGGATCAGGTTGAAGATTTTTCCAAGCTTTCATCCCAACAATTGTGTGGAGTATTTCCAATAAGCCTACAGATCCCAGTATCTTTCAAACTATATCCAGTCATTGAATGCCCAACAAAAGGCAGTGCGGGGGAATCTCTTTTTGTCCGTATTTTTATTCTTGAATAATATCCTTACATGTATTTATATATCTACATTGGAAGTTATGCAAGATTACGCATGAAAATATTGCAATAGTGACAATAAAGAAGCAAAATTGAATTTAGGGTCGAAATACTGTTCAAACATTGAGTAAAACCAGCAATAACAGACAATAGTGTAAAGGCACAAAGAAGAAAAAGGGCATAGAAATACAAGGTCTTCAGGATAGAGGGCGCACGACGCGCGTTGTCCCGGAACAATAATCACAGTCGTCGTCGCCACGACCCAACATTGCACTCGGAGACTTCGTTAGAATATATGAATATTAACGGCTTCCGCGCCCACAAGGCCCTACCCCTCATCCTATGGTGTTGTGTGCTTCAACTATATATATTTATATAATGTGAAACGAGGCGCCGAATGTTCGGTAGAGAATAACTATTCTACAGCACCAGAAATAATGCCCCCGAGTGATACTCTCAACGCTCTTCTACATCCACTTCTTGGTTGCATTGTTATTCTCACTACCAAACCCTTTAACCTCACTCACCATTGAATCACTTCTCATAGATATACAAATATATTATTAAGTCTTATATTTTATCCGCAACTGCATTAACATCAATTCAATGGAATATTTTCTTGATGATATTTTGTGTCTTATAAGTTGAGCTTCGTGCAGAAATGAAGTTGTCCACCATTTCATGTCATTTCTGCACTAATGATATTAAAAGTAGGAAACTGAATTTTTCATTATTCATTCTGATTATCAATTGAATGTGATACAATTGACTCCGTGATGCAATACATGAAATGACACGTCGCTTTTCGCCAATTCAACCATATTTACTGTTTCGCGAAAACTATGGGTTCTGATCCGAGTCTCGCTTCACTCGCAGATATAATCAGAGAGAAGGGTCACCACTATAGCCAACCACAATTGAGATCCTGCACCATTCATATAATTGAGTTTGATATTACTTTACTCAAAGTTCTTCCCATGCTACATATTATCGTTCGTTGTCCTGAACAAGTTGGTCCTGTTAACAGACCGGAGATACATACTTTGTTTTTATCTTCTGGTGATAATAAACCTCTGCAAACGTAGGTATTGAATCAATTTATTTACAAACAAAGAAGAATGAAATAGATGTTAATTTCCCTGAATCCAGCCCTTATATATGGTCATCATCGACTCTGTGAACTTGCATTAAATGAGTTGACTGTTCAGGATGAATAATTGATTTCAAAATTGATGTCTGTCATATAGGTAAATTAGGCGATCGATGACATTCATGAGTTTACAATTGCAACTACCTGATTCATTGAATAATCAATCGTACTCATTAATTCTGAAAGAATTGTTGAGAATTTTCCAATTCATAATGAAGGATCCTAAACTTCCATCATCATGAACTCAATCATCAACAGAGAATTTATTTAATTACAAGATTCTTACATTTATTTAAAAATTACAAATTTATTTTTCAATTTGTTCATCGATATTCCAACATTTTGTAAACCTATATTTAATTAACAAGCTCCATCATCTACATAAATGTCAATGCCATTGAAGCAAACAACAACGGTAAGTCTCTTTCAAAACTTGCACTTTCCCAATTGTTATTGAATAGAATACATTTTCAAGCTACTCAATTGCTATGTTGTTCTCTACGCAGCACTAAGAGCCTCAACTTTAAATCGGCCTTGGTACTACAAATGGACCACCGAACCTCTATTTTTGTGGCTACTCCAAATGCGGTTTGGATAATGGGAGTGTTCACCTGGTTCGGACGTGGCCGAATAAACCGATACCATCCATATCTTTCATGAAATGGGCGTATTGCATTCATGCATACTTTACGCCACACAATGAAGAAAGACTAACAACACTGAATATACAGTAGAACTGATGGGGTGTTAACTTACCGAAAAGCGAGAGCAACAATAATCAATAGCTATGTTGTTAGGTAGTATTGACAATCGATTGCTTGACTGTTACATGTTATTGACTGCTGAAATGTTCATAGCCACAACATGAAGAATTGTTATGAGTTAACTAATGTAGGGAATCGATACGAACTATATACAGTTGCTATTTCATACGACTAACAGAAATCTAAAGGTAGCCCATTTGCAGTTTGTAGATTCATAGTCATTCATATCCATCCGCTCAATCGATTTTGAATAGATTTCATAACATATTTTCTGCTACCAAACTGAACATTTTTGCATTTATCAATTTTTCTAGAATTAATAATTGGAAATTTACATTCTCATTGAATTTAGGTGAAAAAGCATTTGGAAAATAGCACATGCACCTTTTAATTTCAGATATATATGATATGTTCCATCAACAAAAAAAGCTCTTGGGGGGGAACAAGATTGAACGTAAGTTTTCAATGCGATTATTTGGAACAATAAGAAGTTGGTATTACTTTCAAAATACAAACCGTTTCTCCTAAAGTCGTTGTTTGTCGCTATTAGAGATAACTTCGGACAAGATATTTCCTACAGTGTGTTCAAACGTAACAAATGACTACTGGGTATGAACGTACAATTGTCATTTCATTGATCTGTACAGTTAAGTAGTACGAGTACACATAATCTGAAAATTAGTGAGAAAAGTTGATGAAAAAAGATTATACGTTTCAAATAAAAAATAATATATAGAACAACTATTAAAGAATCGCGTTAAATTCGTTGGTTAGAGAACGAGGACGTCGCAACGACGTTTGCCAAGCGCACAGCATCAATAAAATGCAAAGACAGAAAGATAAACCAAAAGAGAAGCCAACGGTGAATTTCAAACGGGCGTATTTGGACGCTGAGTCCAGTGATGAAAATGATGAAGAGCAAGGCGAAAGAGGTAAATTTATATTTCAAATATATACTAAAACTCAATCTTCTCTTTTTCTTCTAATGAAATTCCTGTAATTAATATGCATAACCTAGCTATTGAACTACATCGCTTTAGTAAACAGAACATTTAATTCTTTTCATCTATCTATCGAAGATGTGGAAGAATGCGAAAGAATTCAGTGATGAGAAGAGATTTTTTGAACTATTTGGCGAAAAATAATATAATGCAATCCTTATCGGATCAAATCAAGTTTTCTATTTCGGAAAAGTTCAATTTGACTCCAGTCAATCGAAAGTGTACACATTCAAAGCCAGTTTGAAAGGTGAAAGAACGTAAAAGAGCTTCTGATGATGTAAATAAATCTAGAAATATTAATTGAGAAGAAATTGAGTAATTAAACTTTTTACAAGATTAGAATTTTATAAGATCCAATCAAATCTAATGACATAAATTCCAATTTATTCATCCTTCCTTGATTCGCACATTCATCCAAGTATAATAGCAACAGAATATATGCAAACATGTGGACGTGGCAGATGAGGAGAAAAAAATAATACTAACGTAACACCAACATTGGTCAATAATTATTAACTACGATTTGCACTTCTAAAACATTGTCCAAGCGGCGATTTACGTGTGAAGGCAACTCTCTGACCATAATAATGCAATGAGTGAGGGTAAGCCACTCGGAGTAGTTATTCTCGAGTACACGAGTGCATTCGCCAACAATTAATGCGAGTTTCCCTAGAGATTGCAAGCCACCGAGTTGACACGCCCAGCGATGTGCGAAAATTACAATTTATTCCCAGCCACTCTCATATTATACATATATATGTATTATACATGACCTATATGTATGAATCTCATCCACTGCTATTTCACTGACACATAAAACAACTGTATAATTAACTGAAAATCTCATTTAACTGATGCATTGTCATTTTCATAATGAAATGCTCTGACCATGAACAAAATACATTTATTGATTAAAAGATTGACTTATTGAAACCGAAGATTGACTCCAATGAATTATCATATTTTCTATCGTTTCCTCTAATTCTTCATCAATTCTTCCAATACGTTTTTTTTTCTACCTGATAATTCACAAACCAAGTTTTCTCGCAATTCTAATTAACGAAACTTTTTCAATCGCCAGACGATCGCGAAGTAGTGAAGAAGAAAGTGTCACCGACTTACAACCACGAGGAACTTGAAAAACTGGTATGAAAGAAAGTTAAAAGAAAAAAAAAAGACCAAACAAAAAAACAATTCATCACATTCATTGCAACTGTTAAAAAAGTCTTACTGGATTTAAATAAACTTTAATGCTATCTCTGAATCATGATTAAAAGTTCACATAATTTATGTTCATTTTTTATTGTAGATTGATTTCATAAGAACAATGACTACACTTACGGGACTGAGAGCCCACCATTGGGGTCAACCAACATTGAGTAATGTTGAAACATTTTTCTTACAACCACAACACTGTATTTTATCTATCTACTACCACGATGATGTTCTCACAAGTGAATTGAACTTTCCATCAACGCCGGTATATGAATTGACATATTTTGCCAGAAAACCTGGTGAAATTTTTAACGTTGAGACTTTTCATGAGAATATTATCTTTGGTACAATAAATGACAATGTCGAAACAACAATATTAAATATTCTGAGCAACGTATTGGCGCCTATTTTTTTCAACATTACCACATGGCCAGACTGTATCCTTTTTGATTAATTATATTCAACGATTACATATACATTTGTGTGTTCATAGCTTGAAATGACCTTTGAACATCCATAATTATATTCTGCTATAAATATTACCATAATTTCTGTTGGAACTGAATTCTATATGACCACTGAGTAAATTTACTGTCAATATTTGCCACCGCAGAACATTCTACATTGCTATTACAACTGGCAATTCGTCCGAAATCGAAAGCAGAAAATGAAAGAGAAATAAGCTCGCTCATACACTACCACACCAACATTGCCCTAATGGGACTCCGATTACAATTTCCACGATTGTAACGTTACGTTAACCCGCAGTGATAATTGCCACTGCGGTGATTCGATATTAGCGAGGGAGTCGAGAGAAATAGTTGATCAACGACGATTTGACCAATTGTATAGCTTTCAGTTTAATCGATTCCACTTTCCACAATTGTCCAATAATACTTTCAAATTTATTCTCATATGCTCATATACCCTTTGATTCATTTCAATGAAAGAAAAAAAAACATTTATATATATGGTTCGATTGTGCATTCCAAATGAGAAATAAATTTCATTATTTCAAGCAACGAATTCTCATCATCTTTATCAATTTTTCGAATATTAATGTTCATATATTTGTTCATAATTTTTCCTTGACAATATCAATGTAGGCGTCAAATCAGATCTCTGTGGTGGTATTCATGATTGTTTATCAAGTTTTACCGATCTCAGTTACAAAATGCATGGATTAACAATAATGTACCTGCCAAGAGAGGCGATGAACTTGACAGTGATGGAAGCAAGCGAAAATGCCGAATTGCTGAAACGACTCAAACAAGTAGTTTTCCATTGGAGTAAACAAATAAAATTAGCGTTAGCTGATACACAACAAACAACAACCCATGAACTTTTGTGTCACACTGATGAGTATGATTTTTGGGTAAACCGATGTTAGTTTCACTCAACTTTATTCATTCACATATCATCCACTTACTATCCAACACTTTAGACCTGGACATCAATCGGACAGTCTGAGATTACATAAATACATATTTGTATATATTATATGTATAGTTGGTAAGACAATATCGTGCAAAAGGTCACAATCCCCATCGTAGTGAATTCGAATTAACGCCTTCAGTTTCGACCCAGGGGCTTCTGAGAAAGGGATGAACAAGGCTGGTGGAAATCACCACAGGGATTCAAATAGCCATTTTGGGGCTATTCTAGCTGCTTCATGATAGAGCCAGGAGAAATCTCAAACTAAAACATGACACCAATATATTTCAATTATTTTTGCATAAAGATATATTTTCCAATTTTAATATTTTAGTATGAAATTTAGATAATTTTCATTCGCCAATTGACTGTTTGTTCGACCGTTGTTATGTTTTTCGCACAACCAAACCAAACAAATAGTAGCAACAGAGGAAAGAGCATTGATGAAAAACTTTTCGGGTTTTGTACTATCCATGTTTTTTTTTTTATGTATATACATATATACAACTGTCAGCCCCGTTCGTTATCGGATAATGTCATACAACCCCGTATGGGTGTGTTTGTATGCGTGATAGCTTGGGTGGGATTGCACACCCTGAGGGTGTCAGTTCTCTATACTCTCACGCAACACCACACCTGTGTATATTTATTCACACATCGTTTATTGCCCGACTGAAAAATTCAAAGCCACCACCAATACACCTCCTATCCCACACATAGTAGACACAAGAGTGGAAATTCTCTCTCGATGCGTTTCCCTACCATGTGCCTTTACCAGCCCCTATACTTATGCCTACACTGTAGCAATTTCCGCAGCTATGCCATCGACCGAGCTACATCAGAGAACGACGCTCGTTTGAGGAGCACATCTCTGCCATTCCCCAAATTGTTTAAAGAATGTTTTACCATATATGTGGCATCTAATCGTCCACAGATATCAATAGTACATTCTATGTTCATCCAATCATTGTTAACTGACACATGTTTTTTTTTCTATTTTTCAGGGAAAAATCTTTGTGGTTTGAAACACCAAATTGTTTGTCCTGATGTTCAACACATTGTGAATATCCTGCAACACAATCAATCAACTCATATCCAACGATTTTTGTTGCTCTGTGTGGAAATTGATAAATATACAAATGAAGCAATGTCGAATATTGAATTTCTGGACCTCCTCCGACAACCCTGTGGCGATTTGAATAATTCGCCAACACCGGAATTCATATCAGAACATACGCCAACGATACTTCATTTGTTTCGTTTCATTTGGCTTCATTCAACATTTTATACTTCTCACGATCGCGCCCATCATCTCATACAACTCATCAACAACCAGATTATAATAGTCTGTCGTGGACTCATCGATCTGGATGATATTTTGATGCGCGGAAAGACTCGACTGGGTATAGAAATGCTGAGACGATGCATCGATGCTTGTGAAAATTACAAGGCGCTCTATTTCAAGGCAATTTTTTCACATCAATCTTTTTACATTCCCTTGGGTCTCATCAGAGCAAAATCTCTCCTTAGGGATCATGATGCGGGCGTCAACAAAGCGCCCGCAGCTATACCACGGTGCCATCATGAATTGTGTCATGATCTTTCAAAATGCCTTTTCCACTCAAGTATCAAAGGCATCATAAACTGTCTCTTCCTTCCTTACGTCTCCTTTCCCTAATAATCTCCACCTAATATCCAACTCGTTTTTACTTTTATATTCCTCCCCATAGTTTGCAAACGCCCACAATACTCTGACTTCCCATCCGTGGGATCTGAATGTTGAAGAAGTTTTCCGATATGTCAACAGTTTCATCAAACGATGTCACGATTTGATCGAAATCTGTCATGCAATGATAGACTTTGCCAGGTAATGAATCTATCCTTTTGATGAAAACAGAGGAAGCACAAGCTGAAGCATAGACGATTTATGTATCCCACATATTAAAGGTTGGATGAGACAGTGGAAATTCCTCAGCCTCAATTTGGCGGGACAAAGGGTCTGATACACGAGAGAGTTTGTCAAAAAGTTGAAAAACTTTTTTTAGAACATTTACATATGATGAGGCTAAAGGCACACAAGATATTGGACGTACGTGAGGCCACCTGGCACGACGACATGTTTGCATTCCGCACGAAGATGAAGGACCTGGAGATTATCATTGAGAATCTCATGAATGCTGTGTTCAAGAACATGAATAACGTACACCAGGGGATTGCCAATCTCTATGGATTCCATATCTATATGAATAGAGGGAGCTTGGAAGCCCTCTTTGATTTAATGAAATCTCATGTGAGTGTTGGATTATTGTATTCACGATAAATGAAATTGTTCAATAAATATGAATTATGATAATTATATAGATTTGGCGATTGTTTGCCAGTAAAATTCAAGAAACAAAGCAAAAAGTATTGGAAGAACGCGGCGAATATTCAGCTATTACTCCGTACTTCTCTGGACGTGCATTGAATCTACATCTGGAGAGGAAAAGGATGGAAATAGTCAGACATCAACTAGCAGAAGCAAAATGGATGGGCCAATGTGGCATTAGTGAGGAAGTATACCATCAGTATGAAATAATGGTGAGCTCGATCAGTGAAACGATCGTCAGGCTTTATCACAAGTGGATGGACGACATCGGTGATAATCCGAAGAGCCGACTCGATCGATACTTGATGCGACGTAGCGACGATAAGCCTGAACTGCTCGAGTCCAACCTCGATTCGAACGCGCTGAATTTATGCCGTGAGGCGCACCATTGGCAATACTTAGGCTTTCAAATACCCGTCCATGTAGTGATGATCAACGACAAGTGGGAAACACTGCAGTTTGTATCTGAGAGTGTATTCATGCTTGTTCTCGCCTACAACCAAATACTTGACGGTGATGATGTTCTTTCTTACTGTGACAAACACCAATTTTTCCTTCATTCAAAATTCACTCATTGCTTATATATAACTTTTTCCAGGATTTTCAAATGAGGAAAAATCTTTATTCAATCAACTCATCAGGTTTCTGAATCAAAAAGTACAACCCGGATTAACTCAACTCACCTGGAATTCTGAATCAATTGATGCATACGTTAAGGATTGCTGTAATTACGTTGCCAATGTGAGAAAAACGAGAAATTAATTATCATATTCTCTTATTTCATGAACGAAATATGTTATGTCCATATATATTCTTACACAGATTCAAAATTTTTTGGATATTTATAAAAAGTCAAATATCGAAATCATGAAGCTCTGTGAGAATATTTGTGAAACTCCTCTGATAAAAATACGACCGAATCATGGATATGAATTATCAGAGTTGGAAATTGAGATGGAAGTCGTGAGGTATTGAATTCAGATTTTGGAAAAAAAGGGATTTTATATACGTTGGTTTTCTCATTTTCGATTAATCAACGCTCACTTATTCTTTTTTCGTTGAAGGTCGTCGGGTTTCGAAATTATAAAGGACACATACAAAAGTATCTTGCAATATCTCGTGGTGGTATATGACGGGATTCAGACGGTGATAGCACAGGTAAGTTAAACCGTCGTAGGTTGGCTTTTATGATCCTGCTGGCAAGCCCCTTATTCATCCATTCCATCGAGGCTCATCTACGACTTCTCGGGGATTTCCGGGGGGTATTGGTAATCTCTCCGGGGCAGAGAAACACGTTTAATATATATACCGCGTTTCGTGTCGTGCACACACGCGTCCAGTTAATCCAGCTAGGGAGTTAGTACCCTGATGCGATTCGACTTGGGATAACAATTTTCCATCCATCGTTTCCACAGACATAGGATCAAATCGAAGCTTTATTGTATTTTTAATGGTACATGTGATCAAATGCGCCAGCCATTCCGATTCAAATTTTCTTTCTTGTCTTTTTTATTTCAGAGTACTACTGAATGGCAAAATTATTTGACGTATCTGAACAGATTATTGGAAGAGGCATTCAAACTTTGTATTAAAAACTCACTCAATTTAATGTATGGCACATTACATGGCGACGAATCTTCTGCGCCTTTACCGCTTATCGTAGTGGAAGTTGATTTAATCAAAGACAAAGTAACTTTTCAAAATTTACATCTCATATGTGATCCATATTTTTCAATTCCATCATTATTTACTGGATATTCTTTATCATCAGATTGACTTTTCACCACCACTGACTGAAATTTCAAAGATGATAGGAAGCGTCGTGGACAATCTTATGGAACCCCTAAAATCATTCAAGAGATTGACAGAAACATTCGGTTTCACGTCATTGGGACTCCCAAGTCTTTGGCAATCATTTAGAAATGACAAATCATTTTTCAATCTGCAGAAAATGCTCGATAATGAAGTAATACATTGTTCCGACCATATACAGAACTATCTAAAGAGTTGGGAGCCATTTCGTGATATGTGGGAAGTTAATAAAGATTTATTCATCAAAAGGTATTGGAATGGTTATCTCGCTTCTTTTATCTCGTATTATTTCAAGTGAGCTAATGGAAAAATTGCATTCGCAGGTATGAAAAATTGAAGCCAACGGTCGCTTCATTTGATGCTGATATCGAACGTTATGCGGAAGTAGCAAATGATGTACAAATGCAAGAAACCGTGACGACCGTTCACTTTCTCACTGTTAATTCTGATCGATTGAAAGCGGCTATAGTAGAGCACTGCTCACTTTGGCAGCAAAATTTAACAGCTTTACTCCTTCGTATGACCCAAGCATTAGTAAATCGATTATACAAATACATGGAGGAAAATGGAAAAAAGTATGTATCATATTTTTCATCTTTCGAAGCTTATCATCTTGTTCCTTTCAGTCTAATGTAGCTCACGCCATCATCATTACTTTTTCCTCTGTGCATTATTTTCATTTTCGTCGTTAATTCATTTCCTAAAATAAAACCTGTGTGTTTCAGGATAAATAAAGAGCCAGCAGACCTCATCGCAATGCAAGCTACGTTGCGACTATTCGAGAGACTACGCGCTGAAGTTCCCCGGGAGGAAGAAGAATTTCCCAAGATACGGGAGCAATACCAGACGTTAGGTAAACGCAGAGGTCTTTCCCCGCCAATCTGTTGGCGAGGCGAATCGATGGCGTTGCCGGAGGAATTACCGGTGCCTGAAACCCCAGAGTAATTGCCAGAGTCTCGCTCCGTATCCACACCAGAACGCCCGATCAACCTCGCCAACATTTTCTCTTTCTTTTTATTCTTCTATTTAATCTGATTTTTTTTCATTTCTATTCAATCTTTTTTCCTTTTTTCACGGAATGATTACTAGAAAAGTACGAGATGCCTATGACGTTAGAATTCAAAAGAAGAGTGAAAGAACTCGGTAACACATGGAAAAGACATCTTGAAATACTATCAAAATCAAAGATCATGATTGAAACATCGAAGGTTATAATTTTATCTTTTCGCTCTTATTTTCGCACTACGTATTTATTTATATCATCTTTTTTTTATCTCTTTTTGTATATTGTTGACTATTTACGTATTCGTATCACGTATTCAATTCTCATTATTATGCTTGGTACGTACAACAAGTCGTGCACGCGCGCACTTGAATGCTCCTAACGTACATAGAAATTTTTCCCACAGGAGCAGTTCAAGTGCAAACTCCTGGAGCAGGCAGTTGTATTTAAGGAAGACACTGTCGCATTGTTGAATAGATTTTATGACACTGGGCCATTCACGTCTGACTGGAAAAGTCTTGGTTAATATTGACAAACTTTTTATCTTGCATATGTTCATCAGGATTTGACGTACGTTATAATATTTTCTGTACATTCTACTTACAACTTTTCTCTTTTATTAAAGATGCGTTGAATTGGTTGGCAAATTTCCGAGATGAAATACAGATATTGAAGAATGTGGAAGAAGATTTGAAAAATAATCTCGCGATTTTTGACATTGTTCAACCAGAATCATCGGAACTTGCCAAAATCAATAAAGTATCCAAATAATTTTCTTTAAGAATTCATCGCTCCATTTAATACTCGTCTATTATATATTATCTCTTTTTTTCCATATTTCTCGAGGATCTGATGGCTATTGAACTTGTCTGGCAATTGACAAACGAGTGGAATGAAGCGTGGGAACGTTACAAAATTGAAATCTTCTGGAAAATTAGCATCGAGGAAATGGATTTAATGGCAAATCAACTATTAAAAAAACTCACAAGATTATCAAAAGAATTGAAATCAAAAAACTGGGAAATTGTAGATCATTCACGATCACGTGTTGATCAATTCCGTCGTACACTACCTCTTATAACTGACTTAAAAAATCCAGCTATGCGTGAACGCCATTGGCAAAGAGTAAAAAGTATTATCAATCATGAATTTAATGAAGAATCTGATGATTTCACTCTCAATGCAATTGCATCCATGCAAATGCAAACCTTTGCTGAGCAAATAAATGACATTTCCAATGCTGCATCAATGGAATTGTCAATAGAAGTGGTAGGTATTTTGAATTACGAAGATATGCCCACCTATCTCATCATTTACACCAAATTTGATATATCTGCTTCCAAGGGTTTGAGTAATATTGCTGCAACGTGGAAAGTCTTACAACTGGAAATGACTAGCTATAAAGACAAAGGAATTTTTCGATTACAATCAGTCGACGAGATCTTTCAGACCCTGGAGGATCACCAGGTTCAGTTGTCGGCAATGAAGTCAACAAGGTGCAGTAAAGCTCTCTCACTCCGTTTTTCATACTCTCGTTCTCCTTTTCGCTGACTACAGAGAGAAAAAGATAAGGGTAAAGCTCATGGATCGATCAAGGCCAATCTTTGTCTTCTAGGTTTGTCGAGCCCTTCGTAAAAGAGGTCGACCAATGGGAAAGATCTTTATCCACTGTTGGAGAGGTACTTGAAGCTAGTCTTCTTGTTCAACGGGGGTACATGTATCTAGATAATATTTTTCATGCTGAAGACATCAGGATACAATTGCCAAACGAAACTGACAACTTTGATCAATTAACTATTGAATGGAGAGATATTTCTTCAACTATGGCGAATGCCCAAAATACTCTCAAAGCATGTCAAAGTCCCTGTGAGAGCATCAACGTTTCCCTTCTATTCCTTCTTTTCCCAAAGAGAATTAAATTACAGAATTTACCTCATTTAAAAAATTTATTTCCAGCGGATTTACTCAGACGTTTGAATAAACTCAATGATGACATTGAGTCTATTCAACGCGCGTTGGAGCAATACTTAGAAACTAAACGACATATATTTCCGCGATTTTACTTCATATCAAACGACGATCTCCTAGAGATTCTTGCCAACGCAAAGCAACCGAATTTAATACAACACCATATAAAAAAACTTTTCAACGGCATGAAATGTTTAAAAATATCAAAGGTTGACTAATTTTCTTTTGGTAGAAAATAATCAGGACCATCGAATCCATTATTGAATTCAATAATTAATTTGTTTCAGTTACCAATCGGAAAATACATTGCGGTGGGAATGTTGTCAGGCGAAGGTGAATATGTGGAATATTCATCATCCGTCGTATTAGAAGGACCAGTTGAACGGTGGCTATGTAAAATTGGTAAAACGTATTTCCAATAATATTAATCATAACCATCTCCACAATTCTTCAATCATCATTATCATCGGAAGCATAGGAGAGAAATAGAGAAGAGTGAAAACACTGAAAGTCCATTATATACCATCATTCCCTTAAATATATCACATAATTTAAGCTTAATAGTCTGATCCTTCGGATCGAATGAACCATTTCTCTTTCTTCTCTGTTTTTTTCTTGTTTTCTATCATCCTCAATTCCCCACCCTTCCTTCTCTTTTTCTTTCTCCCTCTCTTTCTCTCTCTCTCTCTCTACACCGCTACACCTACATTCTATCCCCGTAAATCCCGTTCGATCCGTGGGGGGGAAGTTCATCCCACGAGAAAACAAGATTACGCCTCGTTCGTTCCAGAAACAGCGATGCGAGACTGTCTGAGAGAGATTCTGCGACACTGCCGAGCGGCACTACGAAAAATCCAGGGCAAACGAGACAAGTGGGTGAAGGAGTGGCCGAGTCAGCCAGGAATAACGTCCACTCAGATACAGTGGACACGTGACTGTACTAGAGCACTTCTACATTGCAAGTGAGTACAGGAAATTCAACGAGCACTCGTGTTATACCCCTTTTCACCCTGCGCGCTCGCCCTTTGCTTTATATACATTGCCACATAGAAGAGTTGGAGGAAGGAATGAAGAAGGGTCCAGCCTCGAAATAGACAAAGTTGTGAGAGCAAAAGAGATGGTGAGAGTGAAAGGGGAGTGAGGAAAGAGATGTGCACGGGATAGAGATGGTTAAGCTCAACGCGATGACTTAAGCGAGTCAGACACGGTAACTCTAATAAGAGGAACTTTGCATATTCCGCGCTTACCGCGTACTGTCCCTTCTTTTGCTCCCTCGTTTCCTAACTCTCTCTCTCTCTCACTCTTTCTCTCGCATCCACACGCTTGGGTGGGTACCTTCACCCTCCGGACTATTCTCGTTTGCATATACCAGCCCGCATACCGTTGAATAATTTAACTCACCCTTGTGTGCGAGTTGGACCGCGAGGTGGATAAAATTTTGTACAAGTATATGTACTCGTAACATCAACCGAGGATGCAATGAGAGAGATCGTTGGATGCGTCACACCACATTATCTGATGAACATTTTTTTCTCTACCCACTGCAATGGATATTTATATCAAAGATGTATATATTTATATATTTATGTATATTTACAGGCAGACGGACTCGAAGAAACCATTGAAAAAATTGCGCAAACGGCAAAATGAAGCATTAGCCAAATATTCTGAAGCAGTGCGTAGTGACATCAATAAACTTGAGAGAATTAAATTTAAAGCAATTGTGGTTATTGAAATTCATGCTCGTGATGTTATTGAAAGAATGTACAGAATGAGTAAGCTTCTAATCCCATTACTTTTATGGTATTCTCCAATTATTGAATAATTTATTGGATTGGAACTATTTGTTGCAGATTGCAAAGATGTTACAGCATTCGAGTGGATTTCCCAATTGCGTTTTTATTGGGAGAAGGATGTAGATAACTGTATAGTCAGACAAACGAATACTCACTTTGTCTACGGATACGAGTATCTCGGCAACTCTGAGCGTTTGGTCATTACTCCATTGACCGATCGGTAATTGTCTTTGAAAATAGTTCCACAAAACTTTCAACGTTTCGAATGTCGTATACGTTGATAAAATAAAGTCGTTTTGGATGTTCTACTACATAAAAGTATCGATTTAATCCCGATAAAAGGGCATCGATGCATCGGGGTCGTAGTTTAATTTATCGTGGGATCGGTAGCTCCCTCCAAACGATAAATCGTAGTCGCGCCCATGCACCCAAACGATTTGTTCCGTATAGAAAATGCAAACTCGTTGCAACTTCGCGTCTCATTCCCATCAACTCTGTCGTATATTCACTTAAGCAAATGCCAACTCATTTTCGAATCATTTTTCTTCAAATATTTCATTATATTCCTACGAATTATACATTAATATTCTTAACAACATTGACCTTTTTAATCTCAAACAGATGTTATATAACGTTGACAACGGCTATTCATCTCTATCGTGGTGGTAGTCCAAAAGGACCGGCTGGCACTGGAAAAACTGAGACTGTGAAAGACTTAGGGAAGGCACTAGGTTTCAATGTCATTGTACAAAATTGCTCCGAGGGCTTGGACTATAAAAGCATGGGAAGACTATTCTCGGGTTTGGCGCAGACAGGGGCTTGGGGCTGCTTCGACGAGTTCAACAGGTTGTATATTTCAACAGTAGTGCTAGTGTGTAATATCTCCCTTTTTTTTTCTTTCTTTTTCCTTCTTTTTTTTCTTCTCGGACAAGCAATAGAGTGTGTGTAATACCTTTTACTATAGAATCAATATCGAGGTGCTGTCAGTGGTTGCCCAGCAGATACTATCAATTCTCACAGCGTTATCACAGAATTTAACTAAATTCGTCTTTGAGGGCTGTGACATTTCTCTTGTGAACACTTTCGGAATATTCATTACTATGAATCCTGGATATGCAGGCAGAACTGAACTGCCTGATAATTTAAAATCCATGTTCAGACCAATATCAATGATGGTGCCTGATAGTAGTATGATTGCTGAAATTAATTTATTCGGCGAAGGTTTTGAGAATACTCGAACGCTTGCTAAAAAAGTTAGTTGCACTAGAGAAATTAGAATTTAAAGCAATCAAGTTAATTGATAGCAGAATATGTGAATGAGTTTCAAGAAATGTTATATTAGTTTCATGCAACTGCAGGTATTCACATTATATACATTGGCACAACAGCAACTGAGTAAACAGCATCATTATGATTTTGGTCTACGCGGAATAGTGACGTTGACACGTTATGCTGGCAAGAGGAGACGTCAGTACAGCAATTTGTCGGATGAAGAGGTAACACAACATCGGAGGATGAAAAGAGGAAGGTTTAATGTGATTAAACTTGTCGGAAGAGTACTTGTCTCTTTTTTGTTCTTGCTCCTCGCTCTCTTCCGTATTTATACACACTTAGCTTCAAGTTGGGGAAGTATACGCTGATATTGGAGTTGCGTCTTCAACGTACTGTATACATTTTGTACTCCTTTATTCATTTATTTGAAGCGCTATCTCTTTCGCCTTGTTTATTTATCTGATTATTACAATTCTTTCTCTTCTCATTTATATTATTAACTTACAGAACTACCCAACGATGTTACTCAGATAAATTTTTTCCTACTCTATCTTATTTTTCTTTTTTGTAAATATAAAACAGATAATTATTCTCGCAATGAAAGATATGAACAAGGCAAAATTGACGGCAGACGATCTACCTCTATTCAATGGCATTACGTCCGATCTTTTTCCTGGAATTGAAATTCCCTCGGTAGGCTACGACGAGCTCATCGAATATATCACAAGGGAAGCATTCAAGCTGAATTTGCAGGTATATGCATACATGCATGAATGTATTTCTGTTCAGTAGAAAATTTCATATTGATCGTACTTCCACTACAAAATTTTTTTTTGGCTCATTGCACTTCACATTGTAATTTCTTTTATGCATTTATCTTTCTTTTTTTCTCTGTTCATTGACACAGCCTGTACAAATGCTATTAACAAAAGTGATAGAGTTGTATGAAACAAAAAATTCACGCCACTCAACTATGATTGTTGGAAAATCAAATACTGGTAAATCATCTACGTGGAGAGTACTGAGAAACACGATGACGGAAATGAAGAAAGATGGCAAAGTTGGATTTAACTCAGTATGGGAATATCCCATCAATCCAAAAGCACTAGACTTGGGCGAATTATATGGCGAGTATAATCTCTCAACGGGCGAATGGTCAGATGGGGTTATTTCCTCTATCATGCGGAAGACTTGCGCGGGTGAGCGAAATTATTACTCATATGTCTGTCCGCACTCTTCCTTTTCAGCTCCCCTCCCGAGATAAAATTACATCACATTCGATATATTAATTGAATCTATTCTTCAATGGAATTCCATTCATCTCCAATTTATCTTTCATGTGCTTTTCTCTGTCCCCTTTGTCGTTTGCTCTACAGACGAGACTCCAGATGAAAAGTGGATTCTTTTCGACGGTCCAGTGGATGCTTTATGGATTGAAAATATGAACAGCGTGATGGATGACAATAAGATTCTAACTCTTATCAACAATGAACGAATCACAATGCCCGAGCAAGTGTCCCTTTTATTTGAAGTGGAAGACTTGGCTGTAGCATCGCCCGCAACTGTTTCACGTGCCGGAATGATATACAATGATTACAAAGACTTGGGCTGGCGTCCATTAGTGAATTCATGGTTACAGAAACACAATGATGAACGAGAATATATTGAGGAAATGGAACGGTTATTTGATCACTATGTTGACAAGATATTGACGTTTAGACGTCAACAATGCATTGAACTTGTACCAGTGCCAGAATTAAACGCAGTAGCGAGTTTATGCAAGCTTTTAGAAGTGTTCGCTAATGCGAAGAATGGTGTAGAATTTAATGGAGACCGGGACACTTTCAATTTAATGTGTAAAATGTGGTTCCTCTTCTGGTGAGTTCCCACATATTATATTCGCTCATGTAATTATTTTTTTTTCCTGTCTCCCACTAATCTTCAACTTTTATTTTTACATATTTCTTTTTTTTTATCATTATACTCACATTGTGGTTTCGCTCTATCATTTTATATTGGATGAAATGTAGCACGATTTGGTCACTATGCGCCACCGTGGATGAAGAAGGAAGACAGAGAATGGATAACTACGTCAGGGAAATGGAGGGCGCTTTTCCCCTCAAGGATACTGTCTACGAGTATTACGTTGACGTGAGACAGCGAAGCTTCGTCTCGTGGGAAGAAAAATTGTCACTAGCGTGGAAGTACCCACCCGGGTAAAAATTCACATTTCGTTCGTTGAAGCCTCGTTAAAATTTAACGCATATAAAAGTTTCCGACGAGCAATAATATAATTACTTCTCGTAATGGTGGTGGAATAGTTACAGGTTTTATAAATTTTTTGTACATTTCCATTATCATTGCAGAAGTCCTTTCTATAAAATTATCGTACCGACTGTGGACACGATTCGCTATGATTATTTAGTCAGTGAATTATTGGCAAATGGTCATCCAGTATTATTAGTGGGACCTGTTGGAACGGGAAAAACATCAGTTGCTCAATCAGTGGTTCAATCTCTGGACAAAACTAAATATAATTTCCTAACTATCAATATGTCAGCACAAACAACATCGAAAAATGTTCAAGACGCTGTTGAGAGTAAAGTTGAAAAGCGTATGAAAGAAATTTACGTCCCTCTCGGTGGTAAAACAATGATCACATTCATGGATGACTTCAATATGCCAATGAAGGATACGTACGGTTCTCAACCTCCTCTCGAACTCATTCGCCAATGGATAGACTACAAGTTTTGGTAATAGAAACTTACTACTTTTAAATTGAATTTTCTCAAGTTTCTTCTTAATGAATCTTTAGAGGAAATAAAAGAACAGAAATTGGAAGTCAGACTGATAATGAACCTACTTTTTATCCAAACTCAACAGGTTCCATCGTCAAAAACAAAGTCGGAAGTACATCCAGAAAATGCAATTGATGAGTGCTATGGGTCCACCAGGAGGTGGTCGTAACGCAATTACCAATCGTCTGCTCACAAGATTTAATATCATTAACATGACTTTTCCTGTTGAAAAACAAATTGTTCGGATATACGGAACAATGTTGGATCAACAGTTGTTCAACTTCCATACTGAAGTCAAGGGAATTGGTAAGCGGCTTTAGAAAATGATATTACGTCAGGAATTTTTCACTTTATTTTTTCTCTCTAACCTATAGCAAATGAGATTACATTGTCTACTATTGAAATGTACAACAACGTCGTTACGAAAATGTTACCAACACCCGGAAAAATGCATTATTTGTTCAATCTCAGAGACATTTCCAAGGTATCGAAGATATAGTGACCAAAATAAAATCGAATAAATTACCTCATTTTTATTATTACAAAAATCGTTGACCTTCTCACAGGTATTTCAGGGTCTCCTGCTCAGTCACAAAGACTATCAGTACTCCCGCCAAACTTTTCTCCGACTTTGGATACACGAAACTTTTCGAGTTTTCGGTGATCGTCTAATAGACGAGCGGTAATATAGCTCCGAAAAATGAATTCTATTGTAAAACGCTTTCCATAATTACGATATTCAGATAATGATAAAACAAATCAATAAATTCAGGGATCGTGATTGGTTCGTGGCGCAACTCAACGAGCAGCTGGGCAAGTACTTCGAGCTTACATTCCACAATCTCTGTCCGGAAAAACGTTCACCCGTTTTCGGTGAGTTTATTCACAATCACAGGAGACTCCAATCTCCGGCAAGTATTCGCAAATTCTCTCCCATCGCAGCCTCAGCCTGAGGGAATGGAATAAGGAGAATGAAAAACTCTAGCGAATATATAGTCATGTAAGGTGAAAGCAACGGTAGGAACGAACCTCGCGAAAGAATTTACGAGTTTATCCTTTTTGCAAAGAGGAAAAAAGTAGCGGTATAGTTCGGTTGAGAAGACGGTGAGGGAAGAAATATAAAAAAATAATCCGTAGAAAAATTCCACGATAGAGGACTAGGCGTCAACCCACAATGCACAGATGCAGACAAGGGCGCGCAGAATCCACCTCGTGTTCCTGATGAATTATTCATTCATTCTGCATTGCATATTACCATCATCGCGCATCTTTCAGGTAGCTTCATGAACGCTTGGGGCATATACGAAGACATCACCGACCTAGCAGCATTGCGCCGTCATATTGAGGTACAAATGGACGAATACAATGCATCACCAGGCATTGTGAGAATGAATCTTGTCCTATTCCGTGACGCAGTCGAGCACATTTGTCGAATCCTCCGCGTTATATCACAGGCAATTCATTTTCCTTCAATGAATGATGTTGTT
This sequence comes from Meteorus colon, assembly GCA_030523085.1. Taxonomy (NCBI): domain Eukaryota; kingdom Metazoa; phylum Arthropoda; class Insecta; order Hymenoptera; family Braconidae; genus Meteorus; species Meteorus colon. The sequence goes on along the minus strand of JAPYZH010000112.1, from coordinate 118,661 downwards.
CTGAAGAGATATCAATGAAAACACGATAAATTTATCTATAGCCACGAGGTCATGTGCTGCTGATTGGCATCGGCGGCAGTGGAAGACAATCGTTATCAAAAATTACCAATTATATGGGTGATCTCAGTACATTCCAAATTCAGGTGACGAAACATTACGGTGTTTCGGAATTTCGTGAGGAGTTGAAGCGACTCTATTCAACAACAGGCGTGGACGACAAACCAACGTGTTTCCTCTTCAATGACACTCAAATTGTCGAGGAGCAATTCCTTGAGATTGTCAACAACATGCTGGGAACCGGTGAAGTCGCAAACTTGCACAAGCCAGACGAAATAGAGGAGGTTTGATGGCGATACTTCTTGATAAGACATATCAACAGAACCAAAAGCACTCATTTTTAATTGGAATGAAAATACTATTATAATTCCAGATCAAAAAATGCCTGTTGAATGAAGCGACAAAAGCAGGAATTATACCGACGTCAGATTCTATTTATTCGTTTTTAATTGAACGTGTACGAGCAAATATGCACATGATACTATGCATGAGTCCTATTGGCGACAATTTTCGCAATCGTTTACGTCACTATCCTGGACTAATAAATTACACGACAATCGACTGGTTTCTTACATGGCCGTATGATGCTCTCTTGGAAGTCGGCAACAAGTTTCTCATGGATATTAACTTTGTTACAACAATCACCGGTGTGGACAGAATGGTAAAAAAAAATGAGTTTTCATTTACCCTGAAATTATTTAGCCATAAATAATTGCTCAAGATATTCCAAAAAAATTTGTTTCTTCATCCATCTTTATTATTACTGGCCAGGAACCCTTGAAATCAGGCAGCGCTGCGGATATATTTCCATTACAAGAGCGCCTGAGCAAGAACGTTGCCACGATATTTGCCGTCATTCACGACACAGTCGTTCAGTACTCAAAACGAATGGTTGTTGAAATGAAGAGATATTGCTACGTGACACCAACAAATTTTCTCGAGCTCGTTGTTGGATATAAAAAGTTTAAACTTAAACTTCTACATTCTCATGATACCATTTTCTATCTCTCGTGCAATTCTCTTCGTCCTCTTTCATTAAATGTTAGTTTCTGTTGCTTTTGTTCATAGAATGTTGGAGTACAAGCGACAAGAACTCACTGCACAGGCGAACAAACTTCGCGGTGGGCTATGGAAACTCGACGACACGCGCGATAAAGTGAATGAGATGGCGGAAGAATTGGAGAGGACACAGAAACAGGTGTTAAACTCAACGAAAGATTGTGAGGAATATCTGCTAACAATAATTAACCAAAGACGTGATGCGGATGAGACTGAGAAGAGCGTTACTGCCAAGTCCATTCGCATTGAAATGGAATCAAAGGAGTGTAAGAAGTTGGAAGAAGTTGCGCGTGCTGATCTCGCGGCTGTTGAACCATCACTGAATGAGGCTATGAAGGTTCCGTATATTCATATTTAGATCAACTTCCGAATTGAAAAACTTGTGATGAACTTGAGTGTCTCAAGTATCATAACAGAATGTGTTACTCGCATTTACATTGTCAATATTAATCAGGCATTAGACAGTCTGAACAAGCGTGATCTTGCTGAAATAAAATCATTCAGCCGTCCACCGCCGAAGGTCGAGATGGTCATGGAAGCAGTCATGATACTGAAAAATTCGGAGCCAACTTGGACAGAATCCAAGCGACAACTTGGCGACGTCAATTTCTTAAGTTCTGTGAGTGGTTTTCGGGTGGTGGGATGGGGACAAAAAAATTAATTTATTTATCATATCATTAATTATATTTCATTTCTTTTCTTTTTCATCCACTACCAGTTACGTAACTTCGATAAAGACAATATAACAGACAAAACATTAAAATCAATTAGAAAGTATACATCTAATCCGGAATTCGACCCTGACAAAGTTGGACAAGTGTCGATAGCTGCCAAATCGCTGAGCATGTGGGTGATAGCAATGGAGCATTATGGGAAGCTTTACAGGTAACGATTTGGCATCTACAAGGTGGAAGGGAAAGGCTTGCAAGAAATCAAGGGTCCCAGCGGTAACAATAATAATAACGTTAAAAGGATTAAATTTACCTTCGAGAAATGGGTTGGTGTAGTAGCCCGAAGTTAATCCAGCTAATTATTTCAATGAGATTCAGTGCTACGTATAAATAATCCGCACACTTGCGCTCGTCGACATTTAGTTTCTACATGTTCACATCTATATACAAATATTCCCTATGTGCTTTGTGTCTCTACCACAGGATAGTAGCCCCTAAAAGAGAACGACTACAGTTAGCCTTGGAGTCCCTCGGGCAGAAGGAGAAAGCGCTCAATGAGGCTATAGCGCAATTGCAAAAGTTGCGTCAGGAGTTGGAGAGTTTGCAACGGATGTATGATGCCAAGATGAAGGAAAAGGAGGACCTAATTAAAATGGTGGGTATTCTTGAATGAGTTGCATTTTATAAAAACATTTTTTATTTTTGCTTCTCCATCGGCAAACTCGAGCATGCAATAATGATACGCCATGTCCAAAAGCCGCATTCTAGACATTTCCTTTCAGCAAACCAAATTAAACTATATTTTTTTATTTCATTCTTATTTATTTTTTCCTCTTCAACATCAGGCTGAAATTCTGAAAATGAAGTTGGAACGTGCAGCAATGCTGGTGGATGGTCTCTCAGGTGAACACGAACGGTGGCAGGTGAGCGTTAAGTCACTCGGAGAATTTTACGATCGACTACCCGGCGACTGCCTTATATCAATTGGCTTCATATCGTACTTGGGTCCTTTCGTGTCCGATTACCGTGAAGAACTTGTTGCCAGTTGGATGAAAGAGGTGAGAGAATGGAAGAAGAAGATATAGAGTATTCGATGAACTTTTGTAGCCCCAGGAACCGACGTTTTGCTCTTTGTTCTTTATTCCTGTCCAAACGACCACACGCAGCTATCGATTCATTTCTTTTCATTTTCTATCTGATTCGGAGAACGCGGTGGAGATGAAGTCTACTCCAGAGTAATTTTCTTGAACGTGACCCCGAATGCCCGTTCATGCTTATGTATAGCCCCATCTTCAAAACGTGCAAACACATATATATTTATATATGTTTATCTGTATTCATCGATTTTTAAAGGTTGAAGAGAAGGAAATACCGCACACCAACAAACTAAACGTGAAAGAATTTCTCAGTGATCCAGCGACAATTAGGGACTGGCACATTCAGGGTTTACCTGCTGATGGTTTCAGTACTGAAAATGGAATTATTATAACTCGGAGCACGCGCTGGCCTCTCGTTATTGATCCGCAGTATCAAGCAGCGAAGTGGATCAAAAACATGGAGGTGACCAACGTGAGTTTCAAGTATACGTATAAGTATAATATAATTATCAAGTTTCAAACAGAATGATAATCCTCGAAATATCTAAATGCTCCATTCATTTATGATGTATACAGAATTTACGTATCATTGACTTTGGACGACATGATTTTACCAGGATATTAGAGCGGGCGTTGCAATTTGGTGAACCAGTATTATTAGAAAATATTAATGAATATTTGGATCCTGCATTAGACCCAATTCTCCACCGAGCATTCATAAAACTAGGTTTTTATCAAATAATTCCACAACTCGATGCTTCGATGACATTCATACACATTTTAGTTACACTTTTCGTCCATACAAATCAATTTTTGCTGCAGGTGATACAATAATGATCAAGTTTAATGATAAGACGATCACTTACAACAACAACTTTCGATTGTATTTGACAACAAAACTTCCAAACCCACATTACGCCCCGGAGATATCTACGAAAACTACATTATGCAACTTTGCCATTAAGGAAGAAGGTAGGTTAATTGCTTGGCTGCCCTCAGGACCACCACACTCACTGTATCCACCTATTTCACCTCTTCTAACTCCCTCCTATTCCTTCTCAACGATCTTAGGCTTGGAGGCACAATTGCTCGGTACTGTAGTGAGAAAGGAGAAGCCGCAACTCGAGGAGCAAAAGGATAACTTGGTTCATATAATTGCATCTGGCAAGAGGACACTCGTGGACTTGGAAGACAAAATTTTGCAGTAAGATACACGTATATAGCGCACTGCGTTATGACTCCATTAATATTTTGAAAACAAAAAATTTCCTAGCCTTCTTAGCGTCACTTCTGGTTCTTTATTGGACGACCTCGACCTACTCAACACACTCCAAACTGCTAAAGCTACTTCTATATCAGTCCAAGAGTCTCTCATCACCACTGAGAAAACAGAAGTAGAGATAGACCAAGCACGAGAGGAATATCGATCGTGCGCAGAACGCGCATCAATATTGTTTTTTGTCTTGAACGACATGAGTCACATTGATCCTATGTATCAATTTTCTTTAGACTCCTACGTACACCTTTTCATGCTATCAATCGACAAGAGTCCTAAAAAATCAAAATTGAATGAGAGAATCGAGTCATTGAACGATTTCCACACTTACGCAATGTACAAGTGAGGAAAGAATGAAACATATTTAGAAGCGTCTATTATGTTGAATTTTAATGAAGAATATTAAACTGAATTTTTTTTCAGAAATACTTCTCGTGGTTTATTCGAACGTCACAAGCTTCTATTCTCCTTCCATATGTGTGTAAAAATCCTTGAAACTCAAGGGAAAATCGTCCCAGTAGAATACTATTTCCTGTTGAAAGGAGGAATCGTGTTGGACCGTGAAAATCAGCCGGACAAACCAGTCAGCTGGTTGCTCGACGAAACCTGGGACAATATTACTGAACTCGACAAACTTCCAGGTTTTCACGGCATCGCCTCTTCGTACGAACAGCTCCCACGAGACTGGCACAACTGGTGCGTGTTTCTCAAACTCAAACAATATCCATTACACACACACAAATACTCAGATTACACATGCACGCATGCATTTGCGACACCAAACTTTTTCGTGATAAACTCGAGAGAGCAACAAAATTTGCAATGATACTTTAACGATTCTTTGAACACACTTAGTGTATAGCAGAAAAAGACAAACTATCAATATATTTTTAAGGTATATCAATGCGGACCCAGAAACAAAATCGCTACCAGGCGAATGGGAGGATGCATTGAATTATTTCCAAAAAATGCTTATCGTTCGAAGCTGCAGATCAGATCGGATGACATTCTGCCTTACAACTTTTATCGCCCAGAATCTTGGAACGAGATTTGTTGAACCACCAGTCCTCGATGTTAAATCAGTGTTCGAAGATTCGATAGCAAAATCTCCACTGATATTCGTCCTTTCTCCAGGTGTTGATCCGACAGGTGCACTAACACAACTTGCAGAAAATCAAGGGATGACTCAGAAGTTTATGGCGTTATCACTTGGGCAAGGACAAGCGCCTATAGCGACTAGGTATCATACTTCTAAATTCAATTCAATGAAATATGTCACTTCACATTATTCAATACGGTGCAATTTGCAGAATGATTGAAACAGGAGCCGAAACGGGATCATGGGTATTTTTAGCAAACTGTCATCTGTCACTGAGTTGGATGCCAAAATTGGAGGAAATTGTTAGCAATCTCGGTAATCGTAAGGATATTCACCCTGAATTTAGGTAAAATTATGAAATTCAATATTCTCTCATATTTTTACTACCACCTGTTATTTATCAATTAATATGTTAATTTATGGGTAAAGATTGTGGTTGAGCTCGAACCCAACGCCGCAATTTCCCATATCAATCCTACAAGCAGGTATTAAAATGACTACGGAACCGCCAAAAGGACTAAAAGCAAACATGAAACGACTTTATGGTTTAATTGCGGAGGAGAAATTTGAGATTTGCCATGCAAAAGCAAAATACAAGAAACTCCTCTTTTCCCTTGTGTTTATCCATTCTGTTTTACTAGAGCGTAAAAAGTTCCAGCAACTTGGTTGGAATGTTATTTACAGCTTCAATGATTCGGACTTTGAGGTGTCAGAAAATTTACTACGAGTTTATCTTGATGAATATACGGAGACGCCGTGGGATGCATTGAAATATCTTATTGCCGATGTATGTTATGGTGGTCACGTAACTGACGATTGGGATAGACGCTTACTCATGACTTATGTCCAACAATATTTTACTGACAATGTTCTCAATGAAACATTCTATCGGCTATCATCATTGCCAACATATTATGTGCCACGTGATGGCTCACTCGAATCATATCGTGATTTCATAAATATGTTACCTAATACTGACAGTCCCGAAGCATTTGGCCAACACATGAATGCCGATATCACGTCACTGATCATTGACTCCCGTGTGATGTTTGAAACATTGATGAATTTGCAAATACACGTATCCTATAACGAAGAAGAAATAAGTAAAGAGATCAAAGTGATGGAATTGGCTGCAGACATCCAAGCGATTCTGCCCAATAACATAGACTATGAAACAGCAGAGAGACTCATAGGATCAATAAAGAAGCCACTAGACGTCGTATTATTACAGGAAATAACACGGTACAATACTCTGCTCAATGAAACGAGAAACAGTTTGAACGATCTTCAACGAGGTGTTAACGGACTGATCGCAATGTCCGAAAAATTGGAAAATATATTCACATGTGTCTATGAAGGCCGTGTGCCGTATTCGTGGTTGACAGCCTACTCATCCTTGAAACCACTCGGATCATGGACCCGAGATTTCATCAACCGTGTCGAACACTTCGCCAAGTGGGCGGAAACCACTCATCCACCACTACTGTTCTGGCTTGCAGCTTATACCTATCCAACAGGATTTCTGACTGCGGTTTTACAAACCTCAGCACGATTATGGAATGTATCAATTGATTCATTATCGTGGGAGTTTATAGTATCCAGTCAGCATGAAACAGAGCTTATTGACGCTCCAACGGTGAAAATTCTTATCACATAATTCATAAAAATGTTAAAAATTTCTTATAATCAGTATATTGTCATTATAGGACGGAGTCTATGTTCGGGGAATGTTCCTCGAGAGTGCAGGATGGGATCGAAAAGCAGGAACATTAGTAGAACCAGCGCCGATGCAGTTGATTTGTGATATGCCAGTAATTCATTTTCGACCAATGGAACAGTCATTGAAAAAATCAAATGGTACAATAAAATTATTTCATCCTTCATTCATTCTTACGATCCAGTGCGGCTATCCAACCACATTACATCTATGAATATTTTCCACTTCTAGGATATTACCATTCTCCATGTTATTACTATCCAATAAGAGCAGGAGATCAAACACATCCTGCATTCGTTTTAGCAGTCGATCTGAAAACTAATTACGAAAGACCAGAGCATTGGGTCAAACGTGGTACTGCATTATTGCTGAGTCTTGCAACATAATATATTCCCCAAACATTCAAGTAATATTTATTGTGTATTTTATACTGATCAAGAGAATGTAGTTAATCTTGCTGTTAGTGCATCTAAATAAATGCAGTACTTCGTTCTATTTTAAGATTCGCACAAGAATTCGTACCTGTTTGCACATTATTATTACAGAAGCTTATCATCCGCACAATTCAATAAAATTAATATCGAATTGATTGAATTCTCATTGGCAAAAGATAGGACATCTCAATCATTTAAAAATTGATGATACTTCAAAATAGGACGAGCATGTTCTAATGTTGGATTTTTGAATTTTCTCTAATACCGATATGCAAACAACTCATTTTATTATCATCCGATACGAAGTGACGAGTGAAAAACTTTTTTGTGAATGTTTTATGCTTGATAACAGCCAGATCTACTTTATTTTCCAGTGGAAATTGATCAACTGATTTTCTCTCCTACCGACCAATATAAACAAAGATGGCGTTACATTAAAATTCTAGCCCTGTTCAATTTGCTCTTGAGGTTTCCAGCTGATCATCAACATCAGTATATACACATATGCTTCTTGCCCCTTACAAAGCACACAATCACATCGCAATCATAGTGCGCAACGATTCATGTGTGGGGCGTAATCAATTATTATTCCCAATAATTTTCATGTTATTACGTTTTTTTACTCGTCAATACAACAAATTTATTGTGTACATCTTATATTACTGGTCAAGTAGTGCAACATTTATATACTGAATATCTATACAACAGTAATTATACTAATCAATTGTAGTATGTGTATTGAGGAAATTGAATTGGTACACGATTAGTAACCGGCTCTAGCGGTCTATCCATCAACATAACTGTCAATGAAATGGCACATCACTATTATCAGTGCTAGCACATACTTCTGATTATTCTGGCGAGATATATTACATTATATCAAACATGGGTGAGCCTAAATGTTATTTTGATAATGTATTCACTCAAATGTCACTGCTAAAATTTTATATCAAATATTGTCAGATGAATCCGGCGAGGCACAAAAGTGGCAGCAACATTTATCATTACTTAGAACTCAATATGTTAATCTTTTCGCATCGAATAATGAACTCCAACAAAAATATGCAATTGCTACTAGTTCGAAAAATGAATGTGGATTCATTGAAAGATTATTGGCAACTGTGGCATCACTTTATGGACAAAAACAGTATAGGTACAATTCATGGCTGCCTGCATCTTCATCCTTGAGCAAAATATCCTCATAAAAAAATCGAACATTTCTTCTTTGTCATTGTTTGAAAAGATCTGTGAATACTTTATCCTGAGGATATTTTATCCAAGAATATTTTATCGGGGATGAAGACTCCTGGCACCCAATGCATCATTATGAATGACTCGATGTTGTATGACTGGTAATGATCAATACTATATGTATGTTTCAGTGATTTAACTATCAAATTGACTGCTGATGACGAAGTTCCTGCTCATAAATTTGTGCTCAGCGCTAGAAGTGATTTTTGGAATGAATCGTCACTTCAAAACACATCAACATTGGGTGCTCACATCATGCATATTCGCTTATCGGAAAATTTTATTGAGGCAGTAGGAATACAAATAAACTTATTTTCACATCTGAAAATACTCCTGATGTCTCAATATTATTTCCCGATATAAACAATTCTTTGATATGTCCCAAAATTTTCACGAGAATTACTTGTAACTTTGTCATCGTCATAGACTATAAATGTTTGTTTGATTTTAGATTGGAGCAAGTTGGATGGAAATGTTGGGCATATATTATTGAAATGGATCTACACAAGTGTTGTGAATAGAGAACATTTAAATCTCGATCTGATGAAAGCTGCGTCAGGTTTTTTATTAACACAACTAGTAGAACAGTGCGAAATATATCTAATAGGAACAGTAACTCTGCGTGATTGTGTATCGCTGTATACTGCTGCTGAAGAATTAGGCGCTGAGAAACTGCGAGAACATTGTAGTTCTCTGATATCTACGCATTGGGTAAAATAAACTGGCATGATTGTGTATCTGTTTCACAATCTAGTCTCATAAAAATAAGATAAGAAATTAATTTTAGGAAGACCTAACCGGCGAGGACTTCAAAGAAATGCCTGGTGCACTCCTATACGAATTGTTGAAAACAAAAAGTGACTATCCATTACATTCTGCCGTGAGACTTGAGAGAGAGGATGTGGTCTTTTTATATTTGGTAGAACACAATGCGGAAGTGAGTATTCCTTAAATATTTTCTATTTTTGATTCACAGCAAAGCAGTTTTTGTTCAATTCAGACTTATTATTAGCATGATGATGGTCGAATCAGAACGGCGTGAAATACTGAATGATAATGATTAAACTGCCAATGATGATACCGTGTAAATAACTTTGTCTATCAACAGTCGAACTCCCATTACACAAATGATATCTACAGAAACAATATACGGGTGGTCCACCAGGTGATCCTCTATCTTCACCAATGAAACATCCTTCCTCATAAACTTCCTCGTGTATTTTTTCCTTATCATACCAAGTTTGATCAGCGAAATCATATGCTTTGAATAGATCGCGTTGCGGTGCACATCCTCGTTCAGAGCTTGTTTCTACTATCGCTGAAATTCCAAGGACGCGAACATTAATACATACAGAACATGTTTTATTTTATAGTAGGGGGGTAATATCTATACGTTACAGCGAGAAAAAAAAGAAGAGAATGTAATCTTACTTCCGTTCACTAGTCTGTGATGAATAGTTCGCTTCATACAGAATGTGGACTTTGGACAGAAAACTTGAAAATGAGCATTCTCTTCAAATTTGCTGCATATTCGACTAGTGTTATTTCGTGACCTTGGTTCTGGCGCAATCGTGCATTTAAAACATGAAATCCCTTCTGAACATAACCCTGATGTGTCTGAAAAAGAAAGGGAATATGAGATTTGAACACATTTCCATCAAATAGCATTCTTTTTCATTTTTTTGTTCCAATATAAAGTCGTAAAACTCACATGCAATCATCATAAAAACCCACAGCTGCATACAGATTTGGACCGTCATTTTCGCGCGCTCCAACTATTGATGCAATGAACGTGAATAAGAACCATCACGTATATTCCAATGCCCAAAAAAAAATATTTTTCAACTAACTATGAGCATCTACGGTTTTCTATTATCATATTCGTTATTACGCCTATCTCTTTCATTTACTATCGAACTAAAATTCGGATCTACTGCGGGCTACTGATTACTGCAACTCAAACATTTTCGATCCAATGAAACTATTTTATGTATTTCATCGACTCATATATCGATTATCATGATGAAACGTTTCACTAAGAAAGTATTCACCGAACGGTATGACACACCGCGAATGAGTAATAAGCGTCACGAGCAAATTCAAAGTCACTCAAATCACGTTCTTTCGCGCCACCTTGTTTTCCACCAGTGAGAATGAAACTGGAACGCAATAAAAAAAGAACAAACGAAATGAGTGTTCTACTGCCACTGGCCGATAATAACCAGCTCGTTATACTGGGTAGATACCAACTCGCCATCCACTTCTATACCACATGCCACGTCATATCCCCACCGTCTTTACTACCACCTCGTTTGTATTCGATCAAGTGGCATGTATATCTTCGCCACACAATCCTCTCATCGACGCACGCGTCTGTATTGTCTTTCATTCACATGGAATACTTTGTCAATGTTTACTGACACACGTAACTTTGCATTTGAATCTTTTATTCATTGATCAATAAGGTTTATCAGGTTTTCTTCGCTATTAATCATCCATTCATAAATTATGTCACAATATTTATTGAATTTACATGACTTGTTGAATAATGAAGATGAATACATTGTGCAGGAAATTAGAAGGAACATAATCATCCAAATTGGCCTAATCATACATTTTTCCCCTCCACTAAAGTAGAATAATTTTGATGGTAATTGTTAACTTCGACAATTCAGAGAGAACCAATTCCGGAGGCAATGCCCGCGTACGGATGCATAGAACTGAGATTTAAAAGCATCACTTCCTCTTTTCTGTGCTGGTGTTTCAGTCCCTATCGCCCTTATTTAGCACGAAGGGTCTTTTTGCCTATCCGGTGCATCCGAGAGTCATGTAATGCATGTTTGCCTTCCCCTATTCATTCCTATAGCATTCTCGAACTCTTCCACACTGTGATTTTATTGAATTTACTTTTTGAATATAGCTCTCGAAAGCAGTGAATGCAGTAGACCATAAGGGACGACGTGCATTGGAAGTTGCATTGAAGACACGTCAACCATCGTTGGCCCGAACCCTCGTGGAACATCAAGCAGACTTAAGTGCAAAAAACTCGAAAGGCTTAACGTTACTTCAGTCTGCCATTTACAAAGGCGATTCATACGCCGCTGAATTCATTATAGAACAGTTGGAAAATAGTGGCGCGTCACAACGACTTTGTGATCGTTTGAAAATACATGAAAATGTTGATGATGAGTCATTAAAGAAACTTGAAGGAGTAAGCGTTCTTCATTTAATAGCAAAACATAATACTCCAGATATGATTGCCGTTGCCGTGAAACTTTTGCAAGCAGGAATTGATGGAAATCTACAGGATAATCGTGGCTGGACCGCATTACATTGGAGTATTGCTGAAAAGCACGAGCCATTATTTGAGCTTCTCCTTGATTCTAAAAACATCGATTTAGACATTACAACGAATGATGGATGTTGGCCATTGTCATTTGCGCTCCGTGCTGATCCATATTGTAAAACTTTTGCTGAAAAACTTCTGTCGCATGGCGCAACACCTAATCCAGTTTATCCAGAACAAAGAGACACTTTATTGCATATTTTAGCGCGTGAAAAACGCGAAGAGGCCGCACTATTCCTCGTGAACCATTCCAAGGATGATAATTTGACGAAAAGAGTGAATATTGCGGGTGACACAGTTCTTCATGAAGCTTGCAAGGCAGGGTTAGCGGATTTGACCAAGTTATTATTGGGAAAGGATGACTCAGGCTCGTGTACGACGATTATGAATGAGAGACAAGAAATTCCATTGCATTTAGCTGTATCTAATTTGCATTATCCAGTTGTTGAAGCTCTTTTAAATACAAACAAAAATTCGAAAGATCAGCTGAATGCTAAAGATGTAGACGGAGAAACTCCACTGAGCTTAGCAATTCAAGCACCATTGAACAAAACACGTGAAATCCTAGCAGCACTCATCGGCTCTGGTGCAAATATTGATGAAAAAAATGACAAAGGTTTGTCACTCCTGCATCAGGCAATATTGAAAGAAGACTCAGCAACGGCAATATTCCTATTGGAAAATGGCGCGGATATGAATGCCAAAACATCTGATGGCGAAACACCACTGCAGTTGAGCGTACATTGTCGACTTGGTGAAGTTGTTGAAGCTCTTTGTAGACGTGGTGCCGATACGACTACTGGTTGTCCACTGTGGGACGCTCTGGATTCCGAACAAGATGACACAGCATCAATTCTCGTTACTCATGGTGCTGACACAGATTGCTGGACTGCAGGGCCAGATGGTTGCCTTCAAACTCTTTTACATCGTGCCATTGACGACAATAAAGAGGAAATTGCACAGTTTTTAATACGAAGTGGATGTGACTTGAACGCAACTCGGAAGCCAGGTGCAAATGGTGAAGGCGGTGAGGAAGCTCGTGACAACTGTACGCCACTGCATTTGTGCTGCCAATGGGGTCTTGAACAAGTGGTGCAAACTCTTGTTGAACATGGTGCAAATGTCAATGCCCGCGACGCGGAAGGAAAAACACCCATACACATCGCTATCCAAAATCAGCATGCACAAATTATTTCCCTACTCCTTTGTCATCCAAATCTTGATCTTTCATTGCGAGATAAAAAAGGTTTAAGTCCATTTGCAACAGCATTGACAGTGAGAAACAATAAAGCAGCTCAAGCAATTCTTGAACGTTTACCCAGTGCCGCTGAACAATTCGACAATAAGGGCAGAAATTTTTTGCATATGGCTATACAAAAAGGCGATATGGAAAGTATTCTTTTCTTATTGTCGATTCAGGTTGATGTTAATTCTCGTGTTCAAGACGTAACTCAAACACCACCACTACATTTGGCTGTTGTTTCTGGAAATGAGATGCTCGTACGCAGTCTAATCTTGGCTGGGGCTCGAATTAATGACACAGATGCACACAGAAATACAGCTTTGCATGCAGCTGCTAAAGCTGGGCACGCCGCCGTTGTTGCAGCTCTACTACAAAACAATATAAATTTTGATTCAGTTAATACTGATGGAGACAATGCATTACATGTTGCGGTACGCGAGGGGCACGTGGCTGTGGTGAGAACACTGTTAACTGAGTGTACTCTAAATGCAGAAACAGTTAATCTTAAAGGCAGAAATCCACTTCATGAACTAGCTCGATGTGGTCGCGATAATGCTGCAACTATTTGTGAACTATTTCTTGAATGTATGGCACAATATCCAATCAATAATTCAGGTGGGTGTAAAAAATAGTTTGAAACAAAAATGTATACAAGAATAAACGATCACTTCCTCGTCCACAGATGCTGATGGGAATACGCCATTGCTCATTGCTTACATGAGAGGCAATGGAAATCTTTGCAGGACTCTTGTGAAAGCCGGTGCATGTCTTGGCACTATGAATAAAGATGGTATTACTATTTTCAATTATCAAGTAGCGACAAAACAATTGTTGTATCGATTGCTAGATTCTTTGAATCAAGAAGCCCCCTGGGCAGACAAGGATATTTGCTTAGAATGTGGAACAAAATTTTCATTGACAATGAGAAAACATCACTGGTGAGTCAATCGCCGTTAAAGAGGGTGATAAATGATCATCTTGGATTCTGCCTGATTAATTAATTATATAATACATTCATATTTTGTTTCAGCCGTCATTGTGGCAGAATACTATGCAGCAAATGTTCAGGTCGAGACGTACCAATATTGAAGTTTGGGTTAAATAAACCAGTGCGCGTTTGTGCTGTTTGCTTCGATGTCTTGCAAATTGGAGCGGAATAAGAGAAGAATGAGATGAAAATGTACTGTGACTACTTTGTATAGATGACGAATGGAGATTGGCAAACCCGTATACAATCCTGATTTCCACAATAAGTGAAAGAAATAATTCCATTATTAAATTGCCAGTGCAACTTTATATAATTCTGTCATAATGATATAATTGTTATATTATGAATGTTTCATATACAATCGTAACATGTTTTATTCAGAAATACCACGACTCTGACAAATTATTCGATCAATAAGAAACCTCTTGAGTAACAGCCCTCTTGATTTATTTCTAACGTCAATTTGGTATATACAACGTGGCGAATAGAACTATGATTATAATCAGTGCGAAAAAATTACGAATCCTCACTTTTACTTGAGCTTGCTGAACAATTTATGAGATGCACAATGATCTACACAGGTCACATAATCCATAAGTTCCTCCATACAGGTTTCCTCAGTACGCTTCCTAGAATTGACACGATCGTTGCAGGTGGTTAATCTTGTATGAAAATTGGCGCATTTCGGGTTTTGCGAGCATTCTTCCTGCATTCAAAATAAATCCCATCAAAATTCACATTATCACATATTGTTATTATAACCCAATGACAAATTATATAATGTTCATGAAATAGATGGAAATACTCACGCGCAAAACTTTTTGTGGGTCGACTAGTTCTTCATCATCGGCTTTAACAATCGGTATGAACCGCCCAACGAACTTCTGAATCAATGACATCGTTGCTCCTGAAATAAATGTTACATTAGTCATAATCGAAATAAAAAAATTCATCGAATAAATAAGTATTTTCTTTGAAAGAAGATAATAATAATAATTAATCACCTCGTAAAGATACCAAGTGCAGTGAATAACACGAATATGGCTACACAAATCACAAACTAATAAGATTCAACGAAGATGTAGAAGTTGATCGAAAATAGTATTGGAGAGCAGTGGAAAATTGCGCTGCTTTATCAGCGACAGATATGGAACTGCTATCCATATCTAACTTGCATGCACATATGTGTAAAGAAATGTGGCTGATATGAGTTGTCGGGAGCGCTGATATGTATTTCTCCATTTACATTTACTCTGGCGTGTGTTTAGTCACTTGGTGCTGTGTCTATTTCTCCAGAATTCACGGCAGACAGAGCATTTTGGAGATTGGAACAAGAGCCAGTAACAAACTTTTCATTAGTAATTCCACCAACATCATTTGACGAATGGTCAAGACGCGGAAGTTGAGAAAATAACACAACTGTGTCGAATCATAAAGTTTAAACTTCAGAGGATATAACGGATACGAAGAAAGGATAGTCGGGTTTGGGCCCGATACGTTTATAATGGGTGCTGATCGGAATCCTACTTGAATAGAGTCGTTAAGGTTCATTTATATATCTTTTGATTATCACCTTATCGAATATTTTACTCATGAAATATAAGCAGTGCTCAATTATATGACTCCATAGCTAAGACTACGATGGTTATGTTATCATTCCACGACGTCTCATTATCTTTATCGCTGTATTACATTTATAGGTTATGTCATAAGCAACTTCATTTTTATCATTAATTTTAATAATTTATTGTTATTTACAGAATTTTCTTGCAAATTTCATATGAATGGATAATGCCTGGAGGCGATGAACGGTATGGAGAGACATGGTCATGGGCACAGTCATTCCCATGCACATTCACATCATCACCACCATCATCATCATCACCATCACTCATCGTCAACATCATCCCATGGCAGTAGTGGACAGAGTACACCACAAAATACTAATCAACAATCTAAACATAACCATGGATACGCTTCACACACGTCAAAAGATCCAGCAGGTGGACAGCCACCGCCACCACCATTATCGCAACAACAACAACAACAGCAGCAACAGCAACAAAAACCGAGAAATTATAAATTACTTGTGGATCCTTTTCTCACAAAAGGTGCTACGAAATTGTATAGATACGATGGCGTAGTACCCGGTGATCCAACGTATCCAACTGTTCAACCTCGTGATCCTCGATCTCAATTAACACGAATATGGACACGTTTAGAGCAATTAGATCTGCCTGTTCCGCGCTTTAAAATCGATGCTAATTATTGTGGTGAGCCACCACCTCTGGAAGTGACATTTTGTCACTTAAATGACAATATTGATCGCACATTTTTGGGTGATATGGTCCAGAAATTTGGTGCAATTGAAGAATTGACAATATATTACCATCCTGTGACAAATAAACATTTAGGTATTGCACGAGTAGTGTTTGAAACAATTAAAGCGTCGAAAGGATGTGTAGAAAAATTAAATAATACATCGGTTATGGGTAAGGTCTTACGCGTATTTCTTGATGCATTTGGTGAAGAGTGCAAAAAAATCTATGCGGAGTTAACTGCTGAAAAAAAACCGGAAAAGAAGATTGTAGAAAAGGAAGTGAAAGTTGAGATTGAACCTGAAAAACATACACCCATTGATAAGTCGACTGATGAACGAGATGATTACCGCAGTAAAAAGAGCACAAATACCGAAAAATCAAGAAGTGATGCACCACCATACATCGAGAATACCCGATTCAACAAATATCGGGACTATCCAACACCCGGTGGTAGTACCGGTAGTGATATTGGTTATGGAACTGCACCCAGTGAGATTAATTATTCGAGTACCTATTCGCAGAGCTCAACGCCAGCTAGTTATGATTACTACTATCCAAGCTATCATCATCAATCTAGTAGTTATGTGCCGGGAATGCCAGCAGGACCGCCACCACTCCCACCACCAGCACCGCCAATGCCAACACCTCCAATTCAATCGAATTCCGGCGTTTGGTGGCCCGGAAATTCTACTCCTTTTTCTACGGTATGGCCAACTCATATTCCACCACCAACCGCTGTAGACAGTCTTCCCCCAATAAAAGTTCCAAATGCCAAAGTGTCGTCACATGTCACGAAAAAAGAAGACACTCAAATCTCAGTATCGAAGAATGCATCACGTGATTTGCCAGCCGAGACACGAAAAACTCTTGATTTGGATACGAGAATCGCTATGCTGTTGAAGGACAAGGCTGGAGGTATGGCACCACCTTTCTTACAATTCGGGAGCGATTCAGAGGATGACAAAAAATCACAACATGATGATGAAATGCTGTCGGAACCACCAAGTCCATTCATATCTGCTGATGTTTACAAAACATGCTTCGAAAAAAAGACTGAACAACGTAAAGATCGGCGGAAATCTCACCAAAATAATGTCAATCAATTCGCAGTTGATGATGATCTTGGTAGTGTTATAAGTTCAAGTGAGGATGAAGCATTGATGGGTAGCTATAGTCCAACAGCAGCATATGAGCCGGCACCACCAAAAGATCCTCCACCACCACCACCACCCGATGATGACCGAATGTCATTGAGTCCATTGAGTTCAGGCGACGAAAAAATTGAGGAAGTTATTGCCCAAAGTGAACCGACAAACCACCTGTATACAGGAGCTGGTTATCCTAGTCATTTGGGCCATTATCCTCAACCGTCTGACATGTATAGCTGGCCGAGACCCACTCAATATCCGTATCCATATGGTAGTGCCTATTTACCGAATCAATATCAGCCGACGAACACGTTACCTGGCGCTGTAGGTTCCCAAAATACCAATTACTACTCAAATTTTCACTCACGACTACAAGCCATGGCCAATCATAATATAACAAAAGACAATCCACAAGGCCCTACAATAAATGGTGTATTAGAGCGTGTTGTTAATGAATTAAAACAAATTCTAAAGAAAGATTTCAATAAAAAAATGGTTGAAAATACGGCGTTTAAATTGTTTGAAGTCTGGTGGGATGAGAAAAAAAATGAAAAAAGTAATACAAATGATGAAAATGTTGTTGTTAATAATACAATAAAGGAAGAACCGCCGAAACCGCAAGCGCTATCGTCGCTATTAGAGCAGGCAACACCGCTTGGTCTCAATTATGATGGTTTTGGTTTAGGTATTCGAGCGAGTATGCCGAAAATGCCGTCATTCAGACGGAAAGCTAAAGCACCGAGTCCACTGCCACAAGACGAAGACAGTCGTCAGTCGGATCGTATAGATACCGAACTCATTGAAAGTGATAGCGATTTAGATTTGCCAGTGTCATCATCATCAACATCAAAACCCAAGCGAACAACTTCACCCACCAGTGCCTCGTCAATCTCTAACTCATCGTCGACATCAAGCGACAGCTCAAGTTCTAATCGCAGCAGTGATTCGTCAAGTAGCTCTAGTGACAGTTCTGACGATGAAGAAGTGGACTCGGACAATAGACTTTCTGATAATCGGCCGCTGGCGTGCAACAGTGAGGATCCCGATATTCTCATGGAACTTGCAATACAGCGTTCACTCGATTGTCCAACGCCACGTGGTTGTGAGACACCAATCCCTGATTTGGATTTACAACATTTGCCAATTGACTTCCCACAATTGGACAATGACATCTCACGGGAGTCAACGCCATCGACATCAGCGAAACTAGAACGACCATCGACGCCGAATGTAACGGAACAATTAGAAAGAAGAATGACACCGATTAAGGAAGAAACAAAGGATATTCGAAAAATGGAGAATTCTGCAGCAGAAGCGTTGATAACACTCGCTGGACAAGACAATATAATTCGACACAAAAGTCCAGGTGAAATTCAGCCAAATATTATTCGCGCACTCCAAACTATGTCGTCAAAATATATCAATAATGATCCCATCCTTAACGAGTGTGAGAAAATTGAAATGTTCAGCGAAATTCCGACGACAGACTCGGAGGAAGAGAGCTTAGAAATTCGAAGATTGAGGTACCAGGCTGAAACAGAATTACGACTCAATGGACAACGAAGTCCAAGTATACCAGACTCTCATGTCTCTCTGGTTTATATGGAACATTCGTATTCATTACCACCAGCAGCACCGCCAACACCAATTACAATAGAACACACGATTGAACGACCAACTCCACGGACACCAGAGCTGACACCACGTCCAACATTGCCAGCAAAAATCAAAGCAACAAAACCCGCCAAAGTGGAAAAACCAGAGAAGCGGAAATACAATAAGTATTCTAAGCTTACGGCGCATCAGAATCACGAGCGGGAGAAGGAAAATATAATGAATGAATTTGCGTATGAGCAATTGCCACGAAAATTCACCGAACCCGCACCTATCACTTATAAACAACGTGATTTTGAGGCTGAAATAGGAGTACTCTATGAATTTCTCACACGTGGAATTGACCCAGAGGATGTTGAATATCTTCGTCGTAGTTATGAAGCTTTACTCGCGGATGATAGTCAGGGATATTGGCTAAATGACACTCATTGGGTAGATCATCCGGCAACAGATATTCCTACTCCCGCGAAAAAAAGGAAACGAGATGAGTTGAGGTTGCATGCAACAGGTAGTGCTAGAACTGAAGGTTATTACAAAGTGGACATCCGCGAGAAAGCAAAACATAAGCATCATTATGCTCAAAGTATTCAGCGTGCAAATGACATTGAAATTAATACGAGTGCTGGTGGTGACAGTATGATTAATGGTCCAAAAGCTAATGCCAAAGCTCTGACTGGTAAAATGCAAGCATTGTCGCGCGAAGCACGAAGTAATCAACGACGTTTGCTAACTGCCTTTGGTATCGATACAGACAGCGATCTCCTCAAATTCAACCAATTGAAGGTAAAGTATTCTCCGATTGAACTGAGAGCTATGACATTTTTTCATGTATTGATTGTTATACTTAACTCATTTTATCAGTTCCGTAAAAAACAACTGAAGTTTGCCAAGTCTGGAATTCATGACTGGGGTCTGTTTGCTATGGAGCCAATCGCCGCTGATGAAATGGTGATAGAATATGTTGGACAAATGATTAGACCAATTGTGGCTGATTTGAGAGAGTCGCAATATGAAGCAACTGGTATTGGAAGTTCCTACCTCTTTCGTATTGATCTCGAAACAATTATTGACGCAACGAAGTGTGGCAATTTGGCACGATTTATCAATCACAGTTGCAATGTAAGTTTCTTTGTTATCCAAAACTATATATTCATAGGAGAAAAATAGCAGCATTCAATCTTTCTATTTCCCTGATTACAGCCTAATTGTTACGCAAAAGTTATAACTATAGAGAGTCAAAAGAAAATTGTGATCTACAGTAAGCAACCGATTGGCATAAATGAAGAAATAACATACGACTACAAATTCCCCTTGGAAGATGATAAAATTCCTTGCTTATGCGGCGCACCACAGTGTCGTGGTACCCTCAATTGAGAAATGAAGGGTGACAGGAAAATAATGAAAAACAAAGAAAAGATTTGTTACATCGCTCTGCGACTGTTCATGAATCATCAAAAATCCAAACTCCTATCTCTCTACCTTATGCCTCCGTTTCATCTTGTCCTACTCATATTTTTGTAAATAAAACTCCCTATGTAAACATTTTTTTAAAACGCTAAATTATGATGGACAATTTTAAGTGGGTTCTCCTTTGATTTCAATTATATATTTATATAAATAGCTATATTCGAATTACAGTTAATAGTGTTTGCAATTGAATATTTAATTCGGACGATGAGATGGTTATTTACAAACGTGAATGAAATTAGCATATCTCATTGATTAACCGGATTCGGCGAAGGATCCGGCAACGGATGAGTATTGTTGCTGGTAGGAATAGTTCCAATATTAAAAGGTTCCTGTTTGAATGTCAACGTTGGGTTGAGGTTGGTATTCAATACTGTATTTGGTGCAATTGGATTCTGCATATCCAATTGACTTTGCGCGATATCTTGCAATGCCGCCTGAATTCGTTGAAGTAAGGCTTCGCCCTGACGTACTATTTCTTCAAGTTGTTCACCAGCTTCCAAATTTTCTTGTTCTAAACGACTGAGACTCGCTACTTGAAGCTCCTGTGACGATTCTTCACTTGGAAGACTTTCTATTAGCGTATCGATATCCTTTGCACAACGTGCAATCAGAGTAGCAAATAAAGATGCATAATCTTCTTGAGTTTGATGAGGTTGAGGTGTTCCTATTCTATCAAATCCTGGAAATTTGCTTGGCGTAGAATATTGTTGAAGAATTCCCACACTATTACAAAAGTGTTCAGCTTGCTGGAAGTGATAAAAACATATGGTGTCACAGTTGGTCTTCAAGTACGAATGTTATTACAAATGGTAAATTTACTTGATTTATTGTGTCCTGCAATTGTGTTAAACGATCTGCCATTTTCGCTCTATTATCACAGATAGTTTTTGTATAATTGAAGGTTATTCAAATTTCGTAAATTCGAAGGCCACTAACTCTGAACGATAATATGTTCCAAGTTCATAAATAAGAACACAGTGGTTAATATGGTGCTCCGATACGGTTATTGGAAATTTGCATCGAAATCAGTACTTTGAAGACTTGAACCGTTGTCGTTGTGCACAGAGTACTCTACTTCACTGCGATTCTCGTCGCTTTACCAAAATCGTGCTTCGTTCACGTTTCTCTTCCGCAGGACAACACAATGGGCTTCTGCAAATAGTTATACAATACATTAATCGGAACTTCATACATCCAAGAAATTTTAACTACCAACAAATTTTACTGTCCATTATAAATCAATGTCCGTAATTATATATATTAATTAGGAAATTGGTATTCAATAGTCTCAGTTTTTTATGAATAAATAATGTGTCCATTCTAACCTATATTGAAATCATTGAATTATTTTAAATGTCTGATTTAATACTCTCCAATGATCGAGTAGTGCCACCAAGAATTTCTATCTTCAGGATTGAAGCTTTGCATTGGGAATCTAGACAATTTCAACAATCATTTTGTTAATATAACCTTACCTTACTATCAGTATCCCGACTGTATCGGACTCTAGGGTCATGAATTCATTTGAACATTTAAAATTTAGATCATGAACGTACATGAGTGTTGATACTGACAATTCTGAAAATCAGTAGAAACAGGAATTTAGTTGATATCATGAACATAGATGTCTCTGTTAAGGGTTTCGATGAACGAAATTTCAAATCAAAAATGTACTCGTTAGCATCAAGTGACTAGAAAAAGAGACAGTGGATTTGATAAAAATACTATCAAATTATGTATAACCTCACATTCATGCCTTTTCTAATTTGAATTCTATTACTGGTTATCTGTTACGAAAGTTACCGTATCGCATCTTTAGTTTTCTCCCACTCCAGTGCCCGTTAATTTCTATTGCTTCAAATATTCAGTTGAATTGTGATGAAGAGCCGTTCCTCATTCGTATAAATTTTCTTTAATCCGTCGATTTTTTTTCAACAAGCATAATAATCTTACCGTGCTGTATTCTCTATAATTAATTATATGAGGATATCTGAACATTTTTTCTACTCTAATTGGAAACCACCTATTAATTTTCCGATGATTCAAATTATATATTTATCTGATATTTTTATATTGAGATTCATTCATAAATTAATCGAATTAACTTACATTTATAAAAACTAGCATTTATAAAAATGTTCTCTACTATACATCCAATACAGAACAATGTTGCAGGCAACAGCAGTGGACCAGATTATATTCTCATTCGCACTAACGAATCTAACGACAGATGGGCCTGACAGACCCTGCCAGCGTAAACCTGATTACAGCAAGATTACAGGTATTCGTCTAGTCAATAAGTGTGTTCAACCAAACTAAGTCCTGAGTATCCTAACAAAGATACTCAGAACATCTAACAAAGATTTCGGCTGAACACTCTGTCGATACTAAGAAGATATGACACCATTTGACTTAGTATCATTTCTATATAGTATAGTTAATTCAATTTCAAAAATTCAAACAAGTTGACACATCTTGGAATAAATTTTATTTTGGGCAATATGAAGACTATTTCAATTGAGGATGAAGAAAATGATATGAGTGTTTGTGCGAGCATAAAGATACCATATACAGAGTCGATGGAAGCGAACATTGTCATATGAAATTAACAAATGGGAATTTTTACTTAAGTAAAAGAGTGAGTGAAATTGATTACCATCATATTGTGGAATAACTTTCTCAAAATAATAAGATATCGTAACTGGAGCATTATTTCGGGGGGTTTATTCGAAAACTACCATTCGGATAATTTCCAGAAGCCAAAATGAATTTATCAATTCCATCTAACATGTTATCCATTCTTTTAACGAAAAAAAACAAGCAAGATCAATTATCTGTCTTGCATGGATACATCTCCATATGAATAATTAATGTAGGATATAATACCCAAGGATTGAGTACGGGTGGACACACCCTATCCTAAGTACGATCGTACTATACCAGATCATGACTGATCTTTATATATGTTTTTATTGATATATCACCTGGCCATTATCGACCAGGCTTTCGATGGAAATCGATCTAGGTTTGCCTAGACGATCTCCACCAGCCCTATACCAATGAAGTCTGCTCAACGGCGGATACAATGGTTAGGACTCTCAAGTTCCCAAAAACTTGGAAACATTTCCGTTCAGCCAACGGACTGCTTACAACAAATGAGCACCGAAACTTCGGTGCCATCAAGTGCATGAAGCAGGTTTTGCGACAACATTGTGACACGGCCATTTCATTACCGATTATAGATACCTACCGGTTTCTACAATGATAAAACGGTCCGAAGACAAAGTTGCTTTGCGATTTGTCTGCTCTTAAAAATTCTTGAACAACATTTCCATTCAGAAAAAAAGTAGCCACCTTGCGGCAATCGCGTAGTTACGGAATTCTACTTTCAGTATACTTTAGTGTCATTTCGCACTTTGACTCGAATCGATCACACATGTGAATGCGTCTCTTTGAACTGAATAAACATTTAATCACCACTTTGAAACAATCTATACATAATCCAGATTCAAAATTAGATAGAATACCTATTTGACATGGCTCAAAACTTCACTTCGTTATCAATTCTTATTCTTCGTGTCGGTAAATAAATAACTGAATATACGATAGAAAAGTTATTCTTCCAATTTTGGATTCAAATGTTTTTATGTATCTCGACCACATGTCTAGCCATTGTTAAGGATTTTGTTGTCGGATTATGTTGGATCCGTGACATTCATTATCAAGCTAAATTTGTATTTTCGCGCCTAAATACTTTCTCGTGGTCGTCAGAAATATAGATTCCGACACAATTTAATCCACCATTGCTACAGCAACGTAAGTCCGTATTGTGCAGTCACATCAGATTCTAAACAACTAGTTGTAATAATCATTCCATTAACAAATAACATGATTCAAACTGACAAGATTAAACAGTGCAAAGTACGTAATGTTAGCCCACTTATCGTGAGCACCCGTTTTCAAAAAATATCATCCGGTCATCGACCAAAGCGGGTACTGAACGGAATTTAACTGTATCAAAATGTGTTGGCGCGCAAACGACATAACTTATCGTTTCATGCCATTTTTGATGGTATAGTGAACAACAAATGCTCACAAGTTGAAAATAATATTCTCATGATGAGAGGAACTAGCAATATTTTTTTTGAAAAGACGTATTTATGCGTTCAAGCATAACATAATATATTTACACCGATACAGAGGTCTGTTGATACATTCAGATAATATTTTCTCTCTGTTGAATAGTAATTCATTTTGGATTACTCAATTCTTCAAGTGAATGAAGTTGTATAAACACTGAAGTCGACATCAATTCTCATTCATTATCAGCACAAATGCCAAATACAAATCTGAGGATTGAATAATTCTTGCTTTGTAGGTTAGTCATGAAATATCTATGAATTATCAAAATTTTGGTTTATCATACATTGCTCGATTCTAATTTCGTAGCATCTATTTGTAGATTTGGTTTAAATATTGAATCAGAGATCGAAGAATTCAATGCATAATAACTTGCTACGTTGAATGAGTCTGTTAAAAGTTCTGACACAATTGTGATGCCCACAAAAATTAATTTTATTCAACGCGTTGCCATTATCATGAATCGTCCATAAACTCATCCTTGCAAACTACCTTCGTCATTGATGTCATCTATATTATATTCGTCCAATTGGATCCACATTGTAGATTAATAACACTGAGGACGATTTTACATGGAATGACACTTTTCAAATATATTTAGCTCTAAATTCATTCGTTTACGAGTTTACTATTTACTCTTGTACTGATCCTATCAGTATGCATTTTAACTAACATCATCATTGTTATTGTATTTGCCAATCTTTTCTCCCCAGGACTAGATGCTATGTCTATCATATTCTTGAAGTCCAGATGACGTCTATCGACCCTCGCTTAAAACGTTCTCCCAATTATAAAGAACTAACAAAAATGAACACATTTCTATTCTCAATGATGTGCTCTGTTTTGACTTTATTATTTTTTCCATTTCAGGGTGAATATATAAAGCAGAAGAAAAAAAATACGTAATGGGCAATAAAAAAAACAAGCGGAGACAATCAAGAAAATGGAGTTGTGTTGTCAAGTACGTATCGATATTTCAACCTTCCTAAATAACATACAATTCAAGGTATACATGGATGCGTAGCAAGTGTGGAATGGCCCCAATCAATAATGTGTTCCCAAGAATGTCTCATCTAATATCTAGTTGTTGTTGACTACATCGGTATATTTTTATATCTTTCGATGAACAACATTAGACATTTTCAAGAGCGGAACTTTCCGTTCAATTCGGATTAAAATTGGATATCCACATGAAATCTCCAACTTCGGAACTTTGACTAATGATGTATATTCCCATCTGTATTGTAGTTCTGATAATATTATTTTTGCTTCATATATTCAACTCCCCTCCATTCTTTTTTGAAAAAATCTGTATAAATCCTTATAGATGATGATGAATTTAAGGACTGATTTCTGTTACAGACGTCGGGCAAGACGAGAAGAGAAGAACAACCTAGAAGAAGAAGGTGATGACACAAAAACTGGGAATGAGTCGAAAAAAAACGAAGAAGAACTATTAGATAAAAAGACTTCATTGAAAAATGAAGTTATTAGAGATGAAGATAAGGATAAAGATATTAATTCGAGTCAGTACAGTATAATTGGGACTAATACAGATGAGATGCTCCACAACAAACAAGAAAATGAGGAAAGTCTAAATTATACTAAGTCATACGTAGAAAATGATACTCCATCGAATATATTATCTTCCAAGAATCATTCAAAAGATTCACAGATTAGTGTTGAAAAAACGATTTCTACCTACCATCTGGTAAATGGTATTAATAATCAATACAAGTTCGATTATAATGGTTGTGAAGCCGCTGGAATCATGTGCAAGAGACCGACCATCCATCGTCTGGTGGATTATACTTATTTGAAAGTATCTGAGTTTGATAGTACGGAACTCGTTGATTCGATCGAGAAAGAAAATGAATTGGTAGCAAGTACATCATTCAGAAAAACCCCAAATACATGTTACCTTCATAGAAGTTCAACAAATCCAACCTCAAGTGGGGTAATAAAACTGAGATCAGATAATAATGACAAAAAGAAGACGCCGACAGATAGACACGACCCGAAAAAAAAGACAGTGACACTTGAGAAATTCCATGAATCCGTTGATTGTCTTGCTAATACGATACCAATAAGAAAGAAAACAGAAGTTAATAAGAAGCCGTGTTTTGGAACTGCTTCAGAAATGAAATACTATCGCTGGAGTCATATGCAACAACCTACTGATTCCCGTGAAAAATTCTATAATTATGAGATGCCATTCATTTCCGACAGACATGGTAAATTACCTATTAAAACTTATGAGAAACGTTGCAAGAATAGTCTGAAAACGTATCCAGCAAAGTTCAAATTACCCGAACAAATGGTGCAGTACAGCAAGCCCAAAAAAGTAGGGACTACACAAGGTGAAAGGGATCAACATTTATCACAAGTTGTTATTTGAATTGTCGTGATCGTCATGAGGCGACAACATATTCAACTGACGGGGATTGTATCAAAATTTTCAGAAAATGAGTTGATAGCTGCATCCCAATGTTGTATTATTGTTCTCAATTGACGCTCCACTACATTCTGTCGAAAATAAGAAAATTTAGTGAAGTTTTTTCCATCAACATGATGCAAAATGTGATATTTTATTGTGGAACTTGATTTCTTTATTATGTAGAAACTCATAAGTATAACAGAATATTTTGATGATAATGTTCGTGTTCATTTTTATTTTTGCCAAAATGGCAAGAATATTGAGTTCGTAAAAAACTTATATTCGTTACCTCACTTGAATCAATAGAAATGTTATTCCAAGAGTGTACTAGAATTGACATTCTGCTCAACAGTCTTTCCGACAGTTCATAATCATTGGAAAATCATAAGGATTTGCTCTTCTACTGTTTCAACACCATTTCAATATGGTGTTGAGTAGACTCATCAGCGCTAACTAACTTGCAATCTCAGAATTTGTTACTCGACTACTGTACATTTGGTCTCCATCTGCCTCTCTATATTATTCATATGATGAATCGAAATTTATGAATAACTTTCAGCATAATTTATAATTATCATGCGATAACACGTCAATTGTGAATTGAAACCAACGCCACCAATCTCCTTTCTGATCAAATCATGAAGAAGCATAACATCTACATATAGATCCCAAACCTTTTTCGTCATTCCATCGATCTCCATGTTTTTCCCGATTTATTCAAAAAAACTATTCAGAATTTTCCATAAATGAATGAGAATGCCGGTCAATTTTTAGAATTGCGCAACATTGAACTACACTATCAGTTTAAATAGCAATGCGTGCCTGGGGATTTTTCCAACTCATTATGCATACGCGTATTTATCCATAATATTTATCAACAAGACAGGGAAATTATGACATTCACCCAAAAGATAAATTCAATACAGAGTAAATAGTTCGAACTTTTTCACTCCGGAATAATGGTGATACTGACACGAGGGATGAACAATTATATTATGATTGTATCGAGTTTGTTGGTTCAAGGAATTTGGTTTATTAAAAGTTCTACAATTTTCGATGCAGTGATCTTATCGAGCTATCCATCGCATATCACTGCACCTCTTTGATATGCTGTTATCCCATCGCATGATCGAATCGCATCTTCACTCCTACCTCAACGTAAACCATCGAATTAATTTGAGGCAGAGACCGACCGGACGAAGTTTGCGTGATCCATACGTGAGTTTTTTATATTTATTGCGAGGTAGCCATTGAGAGTTACTATCATCAAATCGTACAAGATATTGATATGTGGCTCACATTTAGATCTACCCTAATTTTATATTCACTTCTGTTCGTTATTGTCCACAAATTCATAATATGGTCAGAATGAACAAGGCAAATATATTTTTTTCAACCTCAACCGCATTAAGTCTATTATTATCTTGATTATTTAAACAAATTTTCTGTGCTTCTATTGGCTACCGTATCCAAAGTAGCTAGATAAAATCTTTGTGATCATGATCAGAGACTTATAAACATTTTCAAAATCCAGATAGAGGAAAAACAACGAATATATTTGAGAAATCGAACGAAAACATTCATCAGATGTTACTTGGAATGGATATGTGCACAATCTAAGCGGTTTTTTTTTGTGGTTTGAATCTCGATTCGTCATAATGGACGGAAAATCATTAGTCATGATTAACTGCAGTTAATCCACAAGGAAACGTGTCGTCCATTTTTTGCAGTTCATGAGATGCAAAGTAACGAATGTATAATGGTCATGTCATTCTATAATAAGTTAAGATGAGATAAGAAAAATTTCACGTCAATATGGCTCAATCAATGCCATGTGAGTGTATGAATCTGCGAATAAAAGTTACTGATACGCGTCATCAACATTCTGCCCAACGTTTGATGAAGGTTTCATAACTGAGATGATGCGCCTTTTGGTCATTGCAATCACTTCGAAATTTTGCCTTAGAGAATTATTCCCAAGACTTATTATGAGAAGGCTCGTGCTCTGCTCCTCTTGATGAATTCTTTGTCACACATCACTGTACTCTTTTGTCTCAGGGTGCATATTGTGGGTCAGATATATATAACAGTGATATGGAAACCACGAACGGGTTCGACACCCACGGTTGGTCACATTCAATTTAACTCTTCCTTATCAAGCCTTTCAGATTACTTGATAATCATAAAATGTTCTAATTTCACCTACAGATGTTAATATATGAATATTCAAATTTACGTATCATATCTTGGAGTATTTTCTCATATATTTACTTTTACTACTTACTAAACTCACACCACTGGTATATAAAACAACTTCAATTTGTTTTTTCCTGGTTGGAATATTTATATTTTATCGCAGTTCGAAATCGTCGACTTAATGACTTATCTCATTCATCAATAGTTTCAGCAAATCAGTTCTTTTTTTTCGAATAATTGTCAAATAATTCATTCTAAAATTAATAAAAGTATCTTCATATAATAATCGATACTTATATTATTGATATCAAAACATCCTTAAGAATGTTCGAATTTCCAGAACATCATGGAGATTTTATCTAAAATTATTATGTACGATAATTTCTCTCTCCATTATGATAACATATTTTTATGTACTTGGAAATATAAACGGTCATGAAGTGCACAATCAACAGATTATAATGCGGAGATTGTGAATGGATAGATATGCGCCAGGTGACTATTATATACCACCTATTGGCTGTATTGAGTAGAAACCTAGTAGAAGGGGAAAAACCCGAACTTCTCCGACGATTACACTCCATATCAGCTGAAACGACTATAAATACAGTAACGTCTGGCGCGATAGTGCAATTGTTAAAGGGTGAATAAGCAGGGTGTGACATTTCGCCAAGAAGTATCAACCAATTGGATCCCTGTGCCGATGGAAGATTCATGAGTCATATTGACTTGGTCATACACTCAATTTTAATAATTCTTCGAAAAATAGAGGAAGAAAGCCCGCCAGAATAATGTCATCAAAGCATAACAATTCATTCTATTTATAGCAATCATATTAGTGGGTGTTAACGAGCAATCTTGCATTATACGTTTTGAAAGCGACATTTTTTCTCCATTGTCGGAACCACGTGTGTGGATATTGCTGACAAAAATTTCAAATCAAATGTCAGTAATTCAGTGCAATGATACATAGAAAATAAATGTGACATCAAATATGAAATATCATGCTTTGATGATCGTGCATTTTTTATGTATTGCTTTTGCTGTGTTTTGTTTGGGATTATATATAATTGGAATTGCACATTATCTTACTGGCTCTAATGATGAACCCAATACATGTGAATTACCATACATGTCTGAATTTCCAGAATTCGTGGTATGTATACGAGTATATATGTATATTTATTTGTATGAATGTATTGTATGTAATGTTTATTCGGTATCATTCATTTGGATTATCGAGATTATATCATATTTATTACAGGAAATCGCAATGGATCATGGAATTTGTGACCAATATCCAGGATTTGGTCTTTATGTTTATGGTGAAGGTAATGGCGTTGAAAAATTACGACAAATGGAATACTCAGGTATACCAGTATTATTTGTACCTGGGCATGCCGGTTCACACAGACAAATGAGATCAATTGCTTCGGTCAGCCTGAAAATGACTATGGAGCAATCGTTTCATTTTGATTTTTTCACGGTATCATTGGCCGAAGGTTTATCAGCACTTTCTGGAGGTAGGAATTATCATTTTTCTACTGATTTTGAGCCTATTTTATGTATTTAAATATGTTATTCCTTCAAAGAATATTCCAGGTGTGATCGAAAAACAAACTGACTTCGTTGCTATTTGTATTCAACGAATACTGAGTCTCTACAATGGAACTGTTGATCAAATTGCCGTCATCGGACACTCAATGGTATGAAAAGTTGAATTCTTATTGCACGATGAATTTGTTTTGAAGGACCTGCGGGAATTTTCTTAATATCTTTTATCAAACTTCATCAGGAATTGCAAGAAATTGTATAAGTTTGAAATTAATAGCAAGGGGGTTACGTTGTATAGGGGATCGATGTAATTCCTATATTGCAATGGGATTTTCGATGGATGTTGAAAAATATTGGTCGGTTCCATTGAATTCTTAGACGTAGAAGCATTTTCAACATCGAACTTTTGTTGCACAATTCATCGGTAAATTCAAGTACAATTTGGTTGAAGAATCAGCTTTCAATTATAAATTTTCAATCTTTTTGGTGCCGTATTGGATCGCGAGTCTATATCATCGAAAAAATGAAAAACACTGCAAAAAAACAATAACACCCAATTGAAATTTGATGAAGATTTGATCTCAAAATATTCAACCTGATAAAAGAGAATAATTGATTATCAGAACAATGTCAAGAACGGATGGCAACATCTCACAATTCCTGATGAAATCTGACGAACATTATGAAATTATAATAAATGCTGCTACTTGCGGTAACTCCTGACGATCCAAGCGAATAATATTGATAATTATAACTATCAGTATCATTCCTAATGAACATGATCAATTCTTTGATTTATCTCTGATACGTTTTATTACTCAGGGTGGTGTCGTGGCGAGAGCTGCATTATTACAAGCTGCATCCAACATCACATTAGCAAATATACTGATAAATCTTGCTAGTCCATATAGACCACTTGTTGCATTCGACAAAACATTTGCAAATTATTACAATAAAATCAATAATGATGAAAGGCGACTTCATGAAATGGGCACGACTATTATCACCATCAGTGGTGGACCACGAGATCACCAGGTTGCGACATCATATGTGATCGATCCTCATGCTGATCTAAGCGTATTATCAACAGCAATACCAAACGTATGGAAATCAACTGACCATCTGTCTATTCTTTGGTGCAAACAATTTGTGGTTGTCCTCGTGCGTGCATTATTCAACAGTGTCGATGTGAATGGAAGAGTTGCCAAAATTACATCCAATCCAGAAGAGAGATTGCAAAAATTGAAATACGACTTGACAAATCGTTATGCAACTGGGGATCCAACGCGTTTTGTAAGCAAAATAAATTTCGAGGCTGATGGAGAATGGATCGAGATCATATCACCGAATTTGATCTTTGATGTGAAAAATCATAAAAACAGACAAGGAGAAAGAAAACCAATATATTTGATGATTCCGATTAACCCCAAACCCATGAGCTTTCTTAGTGTAGACACTATTAATTTGGAAGCCAATGACTGGCTATTCATCTGTAAAGCATTGGTCACGAAAAATGGTGTAAAAACATGTGAATCAGGATGGAATCTTACAAACTACACAGTCCTGTCACCTGACTATCAACAACGCTTGCGGAAGACTGTTGACCTTGAGCTGCAAATTTTGGGTGCAAAATTTACTGAAAAAACACACATTGTCATTCGAATTCCGATGACTGAAACACGAATGGAACTATCGCCAGTTGTATATATTGATATGTATTCGCGTGAGACAAGGCAAATACATATTGACAACGTACCACCTGTATGGCTCCCATCGTCACTCGGTAGTATAATCACAGGACCAGAAGATATTACGATTGATATCTTGCCTGGAACTTTACGATATTTTGTCAATATTTCTACTATACCAGATGCAATATATATCGAACTAAATGCCATCGCGGATAATGATCACAACAATTCACCTGGGTATACAGTGATTCAAATGAGAGAAATGTACAATAATCCTAGTTCGGCAATAAGTCAGTTTCATATATTTAATGAAGGAGACATTGGCCAAAGACGTATACTTCATTTACAAACAGGAATTGGTACATTTCACAGCCCAAATCTTGCTGAAATAATACTTAGTTTCGAACCACGATTTCGTTATAGTATCCAAGTTGGACGTGCAGGTATGACTGATAGAATGGCAAATTTCATGAAAAATCGCGCACATCGACTTTATCCAACAATAATGTGTGCACTATTATTGTTTAGTGTCGCAAGGATAGACAAATTACAATATTCGATACCAATTACATTTGGTATCACAATCATCGCTAGTGTTGTTCTTGATCTTTGTCTGGAAATTTGTGTCGCTCTATGTTTTTTATTTATTCTCGCTTTCATAATATGTTGGGCAGTTATATTCATTGGGACGATAATACATCACGTGATTATTCGATTTCTAACCAGACCACTCGCACGACTTCCAGCCTCATGGTACGATGGTTTAATATGCCGGTCTCTTAATAATTCACCATTAGTCGCAATTATTCTTCTTATCATGTTCATATTGTGTCGTTGCGGCGCGTTAGTTATGCTACTTTCAGCATTATTATATTTTCTTCAATTGACGTGTATCTACAAAAATTGTTTAGAAAATTCACTTATGTCATCGGTTCGCAACTTTATACGAAAATTTAGAAAATCTAAAAAACACAACAGCAGCAATGAACGAAAAGAGGGCGAAGAAGATACCAATGCAACTGTTGATATAATGAATCATTTATTGCTGGTTATGATCTGGTTCCTCACAGTTGGATGTGGGATACCATCAATACTAGTATGGTCGAGAAGGTTCAGGTGAGTTAGAAAAAACATTTATATTTGTGTCTTCTATCTGATTAATGAATTTTTCACATGGCACTTATACTAACCCTGAAAAAAAATTTCAGCTACAAAGACGAACTGTTTTCGGAAGATACCGTTATGTTAAGTAGCTGGATAGTTTTGACAACATGGAGTTCATTGGGGTTTGTGAAACTACCGACAATTTTTGAATACCATTGTTATCGTATGGATCCAATAACAATGATCCAACGGCTAATAGGCTGGCCATTACTGTGGATAGCTGGCTCAAGCAATCCAGTTTACTATCAGTGGATGATACCACCTATCGTTGCGGTATTCATTTCATGCCATTACATTCGACAACATTGTTTGTGTCTTACGCATTGTAATCCACGTTTTCCAGAACTAAAAAATTTGTAACCACAAAATGGCAAAAACATAGCAGAACGGGACGAAGAAAAAACTGTTATACTCAAATGTAAGGAAAAGTAGTACAAATGACTTGAAGATTTGGTCAATTGTTATATTTTTATAATATAGACTACTTTTATTACGACCAAAATGTTTTATGAGCAGAATTATTATCCATATTCCTTAAATCATGTTTGGAATCTTCCTTTTCCGTATTTTAATTTAATATTATACTCTATTCAACAAATGATCTATGCTTTAAAATTCACATGATGACGGTTGAATCAAGATGATAGAATTGTTAGTATTATAATAATTCCTAGAAAAAATATTTTACTTTACTATCTCGGTGACGCATTTCTTTATCAGAAATTTGTCAACGCCACTTTCACCGACACAACTACAAGGTATAGAATTTCATGATAACGTAATCAAAATTAAGATTTCGATGACATGTTAAAACTTTTTGTTGGACAGAGAAACTCACAGTTTGCACTCGAATGTCATGCCATATACTTGTCATAAAATTGATTTAAATATCAATCAAGTACAAGTCACTCTCCACTCATAATCATCAATCATTTGGGTTTTGATATTTCCAACATTAAATCAATCATGAATCATTGAAGACAACTTTGTTCCCCATTTCTAAAACGTAATTCTCTCTTCCGATGTCGTTGGAACCCGAAAGTAGCGTGTTCCAATACAAAGATAATGCGATAAATATTTCCATAGCGAAAATCATGTGGACAACCAAGACATGCTCAAAGTCGAGATACTGACTGATCTGTCGGCTTTTTTAATTCAATACCTTTTTCCCCCATATGAAATGAGTGCAGGTATGGAAATCCTTTTACAACACCGCCAATCGCCTAAGTTATTATATTTGGCTCATCAATGAGAACAAGTAGATAGAACTCTATACTCGAACTCTCTTTTATGTCACGGATCTTCAAAATAGAGTTATGTTGATGGCTGGTACAACTGTTATTGTGCATGTCCTTCCACAGCTCATAATCTGAATTGCGTTCATTATATTTCTACTGTTATTTCTACACTAGCAAAGCTCCGCATCAATCCTTATCTGAAAACAGTCGATAACTGGTTAAACATCAACTCTGCGTGATTGTACCCTAAATTTTTGATAGGTCAACGAATCCTTGCATTGAAATAGTCCGAAATCCTCGTTTTCAGAAAGTGAATGAACGCCATAAAATGGTAACACAATCTCAGAATAAATCAGCTAAAAAATTGATATAGAATTGAGAACGCGAAAGATAGATCAGCTGAAAAATCTTCCGCTCATTACGAGAATATAAATATAGTAAAGTAGAATCTACGAGCGTGCTCGTTTCATAATCACATCACATTTGCGATATTATATCAAAATATTCTCTACAATGTATGTATCATTCTCCTAGGATTCTTCGTTGGGAATCGTGTTGCTGAAGTACTATGACATAATGTTATCAATGAGTGTCTACGATAATTAATCTGTCACCTGATGTCTAGATTTATCATGTACCCACGTAGAATTGTGATACTCTGACAGTACATCGTACATATCACTGATTCCGCCAGACATCTTCATGGTATTAAAATCAAGAAGAACCATTCATTCTGAAATGGAAACCTTCTTGATGAGATTGCTCGAACCTTAAGATACTCATGATTGGGATTAAATACTGACGATTTTTATCCCAAAACCAACCTGATGTAGTCAAACAAGAGCTACATAATTTCATGATAAACAATGAATAAAACTAACATCGATGAGCTTGTCGCATCATATCATGGAATCACCTCTTCTTACTCACATTGATGAATCATCAGTGATGATCACACATAGAAATGTATTGTTTTTTTTATAGAAATCTAAACGCCTTAGATAATACTTTTATGGATTGGAAGTCAGGATAAGAATATATACACCAAGCAAGATACAAAAACATTTATCTCGTATATTGTATTTGATTAAATATAAAAATCTTATACGACTATATAGTTTTTCCCTCTTTTACTTGTTTTCCACGAATAATATCTCTATATATGTTTTTATATAGAATATAAATACGTAAATAATAGCTTCAGTTTGCGAGCATCGTGAGCCGTCAATTATTTTCATTAAAAAATTATAAAAAGTACACTCATTTCATAAGTGGTGTAGAAATACCGCAGACTATTTGAATTTACTTGAGTGGTCTTGAATTTCTCTTTTTAAGTACATTGTAGTTAATATATAGATCCCTTCACCTACCAAAAAGAATAGGTGTGGAAAATACTTTTGTATGCCACTCTTACTTCGTCCGTACTCCTTACAT
This sequence comes from Meteorus colon, assembly GCA_030523085.1. Lineage (NCBI taxonomy): Eukaryota > Metazoa > Arthropoda > Insecta > Hymenoptera > Braconidae > Meteorus > Meteorus colon. The sequence goes on along the minus strand of JAPYZH010000112.1, from coordinate 82,016 downwards.
TTTCTTCGCCGACTACTACACCTCTCTCTCTTCCTCACTCACTCTCTCTCTCTCTGCCGAGTAGTTGTCAGAAAAGTTTGAACAGTTAACACTTACATCTTTGAAATACAGATAAGAACTCCCTTTTTTTTCTCCGTTTGTCTTAAACATAATAATTATAATTGGACATTACAACGAATATCTTGTTGCCTTATAGAACACATAAGTTATTGTATCCATTTCCGTAAAATGGTTATTTGCATCGCACGTGAAATCCAGATATTTCTATTTTATTATAAAAATTCGAGACTTCCAATATTTAATACTTGGTATGTTGATAAAAAAATTATTGCTATAATAGATAATCCTACACGTGACCCATTGTGTGATTAAATACATATATGCATATATGTATGTTTATGAAATAAATAAAGTACGAAATGCACTATTAAAATGTCGATTAGTCAGTCAAGTCACTATTACATCACTTGGCAACGTACAACCAAGTATAAATAAAAGTAATCAACATGAAATTTGATAGAAGAAAATCGAAAAACTTATCAATGTACAAGTTTTCGCTCACTTGGTAAGTCTAGTTTCAGTGCCAACTTTGGTAGGGTCAGGCAATCTAACTACCATTTGTGCACCATTATGCACTGTTCTACCGTTCGGCGAACCTTTTAATGATGGATGATGATGTGGTGGACTCACAGGTAAAACTCTTTTAGCTCCACTTAGTTTTGGCGAATAACAAGGTTTATCATCATTCATTGAATTGACATTACTTCCAATATTAATTTGACTATCCGTTGTTCGTGATGGCGTTGCTTCAACATTATTCTTAAATGTATTGTCTCGTCTACTCAGTGAATCATTGCTTATAAAAATAGCCGGTGATCCGCTTTTACTACCGCTCTTCTGACTTGTTAAATATGTTTGATTGACGTACCAATTGTGCAATCGATGATGGATCTCAGGGAATTGAGGCCTTCGATTTGCAACTTCATGCCAGCATTCAATCATTAAACTGTAAATCATTGTGGGACAATCTTCAGGGCATGGCAATAATTGCCTGGAGCGTATCATATCAATGACTTCTTGATTATTGTAGCCATAATATGGCTGCAGACCATAACTGTAAATTTCCCATAGAACAACACCGAAACTCCACACATCTGATTCTGTGGTAAATTTACCATAGAGAATTGACTCTGGTGGCATCCAACGTACCGGAAGGAGACTCTTGGATTGAACACGATAATAATCACTGCTGTAGATATCGCGCGACAATCCAAAGTCCGATATTTTCACTGTCAGATTTTCGCCCACTAAACAATTCCGCGCAGCAAGATCACGATGAACATAATGATGACAAGCTAAATATTCCATACCAGAAGCGATTTGTAATGCAATATGGAGGAATTCTGGTTGTTCAAGGATTTTACCGCTTGCATTATTTATTGGCACGTCTGATCTCGGTGAATGACAAATAAGAAATTCATGTAAATCACCTTGTGTCATATATTCAAACAGCATACACATGGGTTCACCCTTCAAAACTACTCCGAGAAGACAAATGATATTGGGATGTCGTAAATCACTCATCAATTCTACCTCTCTCTTGAAGTCACTCTGTGTTTTTGGTGTCGCATTCTCTTTCAATGTTTTCACCGCAACAAAAATTGAAGATTGATCTTGAATTTTCGGAACTGAACCCGATTGCAATTCACCTTTGTAAACTTTACCAAATGCACCTTCGCCAAGCTCCTGATGAAAAATCACATCCTCTAATGCATATTGTGGCACACCACGATTGGTCGATGTTCTACTGCTGGCTACACTACTCAGTGTTCCAGTACCTGGTGTCGTAGCACCACCACCTTGACCACTCGTCAACAACGAGCTCATTTCAATTGGTTGTGTTGGGCCCATACTTCTCCTGCCATCGTAAATATTCTTATCGCAATGAATACCAGCTATCATTTTACCACTTGGTAAATTGTTTGATGGTCTCCGACGTGTTTTTCGACTGTGGTAACAGCAGCAGTAACACGCGATCATCATTATGAACCCAGCAATGAGAGTTAGGCCGATAGACGCGTATATCCATAATTTATCCATACACTTTGGTATAGCACATGATTCTTTTATCAGTTTATTATTAGCATCAACATAACACCATGGTTGTGCCTCTTGTCCACCGGGATTGCGACAATACGAGCGGGCACCAACTAAGCCATCATGAGCAGATATTTGTAACCCAAATCGATGAAACCAACTTATACAGGGTCGTCCAGTTTTGCTGTTGTTGACTATTCCACGATACTCTTCACCGTTGCCCTCATAGCAATAATCATTCTCACGTACATTTGGTATCGTTGATATACCGAGGGATAAACAGTCAGCACTTTCGTTCGTTCCCGGAAGCGGTAATGTAGTACATTCAATTATTAGAGCCTCGAGTAATGGATGACGTTTTGCAATCGCATACTCTTTTCGACACAGTTCATGCTCCAATAATTCACAATCTTTTCGACAAATTCGTCGAAGTTTCCGATTGAACCAACTTCTTTTAGCATTTACTAATTGTGGTTCGCCGTATCTGTGGCTTATTATTTTCCCACTCTGCTCCATGTTGCGCGATGATCGATGGATTGAATCGGACCGTTTTTTCCGAAAATTCCCATGTGGTACAGCTAATTCATCACTACCTTCATTCTCTTCATCTACGGGATCTGACTGACTATTTGAATTCAATGAATTGAATAGCTGTTTACTATAAACTGAATTTTTTGTCTTTACACTGATTGGTGAGAGTCGACATATTGGAAACGTTGAATAGCAGAAAGATGGCTTTGCGTACACTTTGCAGTTGGCTGTTAATTCTCTGAAATAGATGACACAATTTTTATGGATGGTGTTCCAAGATAGAATAATCGAATCGAATCAAACAACACTTACGTGGATAAATTAATCACACCAAATGCCTGCACGAGTTTTTCCTCCAATGATTTTTGAGTTCTCGGATATGGAATATAAACAGTTTGATTGCCCAAAAAATCTTCACAAATCTTCCCAACATATACCTAAAACATTAAATATTCATCATCGACATACATCCCTCATGCATAAATCCACATGTATATGATGAGAACAGATTTGTAAGGGAAAATACCTCACATATCCCCTCCGTATTGACTTTAGAACCAGGTACTTCAGCAGCCGCAGTTGTAGGAATTACTTCAGAAGTATATGAATTAACATCAGTACTTCGTGGAAGGATTTCCGCAATGATTGATGGTGTATCCGCGATTGTTGTATCGCTATAACGTGACGTTGATTTTTTACTATCCAGGTCAACATTTTTCTGGGTCGAATCATCGTCACTATTCAATGTCACGTCATTTATTTCTCTGAAACATTATTAATATAATAATTATTCAACAACACAAGATAATACTTCATTTTTCTTCCACCAAATCTCAATAGTTATAGAAATTCAATAATATCACATTCAACTACGCAATGAATTAATTCCGACCGAAAGCTAACCTCAAATTAATTGAAATTGAAAGATATACAAAACAAACCTCAATCGCAAATCAACTGCGGTCTCATTCACCTTTCCGTATACAATTATAAAATTCAACAACAATATAAACACGTTAATTTTCATAATCAACAATTAAATAAAAAAAATTAAAACATTGATATCCACAAATAATGACAATTCTTATGGATATTGTTGACAATACTGAAGAACAGGAGAAATTTAAAAATACTCTGATTGTCAGTGCTGCTCAGTGGTGCCCTGCTGAACTAATATAGAAAAAAAAATTTCGCAAGAGGGAATACATTCGACCGCATTCCAAAACTACGTTATGCCCACGTTGATGTAATTGTTCAAAAGAATCATAAGATTATATTCACCTTATCGTCGTGGTATCTGGGAGAGTATTTTCTTCGAGTGTTGTATTTGTCGTTGAGGTTACAGACCTTGGCGACCCATTAACTGAAACAATGGACAAAAAAAAATGAGATATCGAGATTGAACTGTTATGCACTTTCAAAAAAAAAAAAAGAATACGGATATCTCGGTTTAAAACATCCTATTATTTTTTATTGTCTTCCGTTTTTCCGGTGCAAATCTCGTTAATGGAAATGCTTTGTTGTTTCTATGTGATTAATGGGTATTCTTTTTTTACCAGAGAAATACAATAGGCTTTGACTGGTTTCCGATCAATTCTCTATATTCAATATGAATATTCGGATAACCCGTCCAATACAATTCTTGCCAGCGACTTCCTCCCACCACTCAGGAAGTTCTTTATTAAGAACTTTCCTTTCAAATTAAACTATCAATGCGATTTTTGAATCACAGTAAAATTGTTTCCTCTCACGGCTGTTGGTGTTCATTTTTGTGTCGGAAAATACTCAATTGTTTTTTTGTCAATTTCGATGAGTTTTTCCAATACGGATCACGATCATAAAATCATGGTTATCATCTATTTTATCTACACTGAAAAAAATCAACAGTTTGTCTTTTTTTTATCCAATTATTTTAATGGTGAATAATTCTTCCTATTATAAAAATATTCGTTCTCCAGTTTCCTGTGATTTCAATGTCATACTCCAATAAGCTTCATAACAAGAGAATATTGTTAGGGCTGAGGGTGATATTCGGTAACAGTTTGTGTAATTTTATACCAAAATATCCATTAATCATGTAGATATTGAGGGCGAATGAATATCTATGTACACCGTGGATTCATCACACACCACCCCCGCCGATGATGAATAATTATCTACCAGGATTAACATAACATTTTTGTAGGTTGCTATATATATTTTCATTGCAGCAAGTGATCCAGTTCATTGAAAGTGAATTCAGTTCGATACAATTTGGAAGAAAAATGAAGATGAAATTCTGCTGGAGATTTTCTTACGTGCGTTCAAAGGTATGTGCAATTTGCAGTCAGTAAAATTCATGAATAAATACTTGGTTGAAATCATACAATTCAAGCACTTGAAGAATTGTGTTCATAAAATTCCAGAGGATTGACACAAACGTTTACTTAGTATCAGTATTTTTGTTGGCGAATGATGTAGCAAAAACCTGATATTGATTTCATGCTCATATTTCTCTCCACAGTAAATACATAAAAGACCATTTATAAACGAACATAAATATGAAAAAGAAACCTCTCACTACGTCTGGTCAGTTCAATTTCACAACATAACTGTGCACCAATCGTTCGAGTAAACATGCAATTACGACCCTAAGAGTTCACTTGAATTCACTTGAACTCTCAGCTTCTAACGGAATAAATTAGGATATGCACAAATTCTTTGCATGGAAACTGAAGCTATCCAATATCTATGACATTCGGACAAATTCTTTCTGAATGTATATCGAATGAAATTGTTCATCAATTATCAGTCTTATCAGCAACTTTCAAGTGGTCACGATGTAGTATATTTAAATATGTCAGTACCGATATTCATTATATATAAGTGAAGTAGACAACAATGAATAACTCCTGACATGAAACTCTCCAAACTTTCAACGACTCAAGATTAACTTCAAATTCATTTCTTGAGTGGATATAAAAAAATGTTAATCCCCAACAATACTACTCGCAATTGCTAGATGACATTCGTGAAATGACTTTGGTTATTCTGATAAATTTGGATGTAAAAAACAATAATGTTAACATTTCTTTCTCTTCATAAACTGGCCAGTTATCACTCACAATTCGACTGTTCATATCGATTTTGTGGTAAACCTGTTCACTTTATACAGAAATATTATTCAGCTGTGTAACACCTCATGTCTTCATTCAAGCTTCCTCAACCACGACGATGTGAGGATGGTTGAACGTTTTGAAGTAAAAGGTAATATGTATATATATGTAAATATGTACATAAGTTTGTTTGTTTGTTTGTCGACTTGTTTGATCGTTTATTTGCAGGATGCCATTGCTCTTCAAAACGACTGAATCAATTTTGATGCGGTTCCACGCAAACATTGTGATGTCTCTGAGAAAATCGATGAACAGACGGGATGAGTAATTTGGTAGTCTTCATCTGTATAATATTACCATACTGTACATAACAATCAAGTGCACGTGTACATTCAATTGTCTGTTCCTGGACTGTAGATGTGATCATTATTGACATAGTCCTGAGATGAGTTAGAACGGAGACTGTTAATAGAAGTTGATATTCTTTTGTTTATGATCCTTTCATTCGGTATTCCGTTTGACTAATCGCATCAGAGTGGTTTTAAATGATTATAGAGGTCTATGGGAAAGACTCGATATCTAACATTAAAATGTTTTTCAGACCCTGGACTGGACCAATTGCTTTGAAAATAATAAAATCCATTTCATCCAAATAATTGGCTCATGGCATGAGAACAAAGTTAGTTGAAATTGAAAATTTTCTGACAAAAATTTTCGAAACATTGCGATGACAACTCAACGACAAGGTTGTTCTGTGCTGAAACATTATTCAGCAGAATAGAGATGGCAATGGAATTATCAAGAGCGGAGTTTCATCATCTGGTGAGAAAATCCTTCGCAAAATTTCATTAATAAATATTACGAATTACGAGAGTTACAGCGTGGTTAAAATAAACTCGTAAGAAATTCCAAACTTCATGATAACATCCATATTAATGAAACATATAAACCTGGACAAAATTAGGTTTCACTTGAACCGAAAAAAAAATGGATCCGGCTATGAAAATACAGCTTTTAAAAAGTTACGATTAATCGCAGACATACTAATGAAAAGCCATTTTCTTGTCAACTATAATAATTGCTACGCATGTAATCCTCAAAGGAAAATCAGGGAAAAAGGATGCCCAACTTTAGTAACAGTAATTACGAAAAATGTCCTGCTAGAATTGATGCCCCTTCCGATACAGTTTTAAATCGAAACTCAATCAAAGTTTGACAGCAATCTGTGCGTGGGGACCTTCCACATCCCAAAACTTGAATCGATTAATATTCATCAGTTTCTCTAACATCAGTACACAATTCCCGTCACATATTTCTCAAATACTTGAATAATGTTCATCAAAGAAGAAAACTCCTTGTTGATGATGGAACCTTGGTTTCCCTTCACAATCCAATAGAGATATACCTCAATCACTATAAATACCAGTTTCCAACAGCAACAATTCAGCAACGTTCATTTCCACTCTACAAGTCGCCAAGTATCTCTCCGAACAATTTTGCTACTCTGCCAACATATTAATTCCAATGCCAGACTTTACACCATTAAATTCATCTACCCAATTTTAGGAAATGGTCAATAAGAGATAATGATAAAGAGCCAAGAGAGAATGCAGAGTGGATTTTCGCAGGCTGTTGGTCCACTTGAATCGAGCATATCGACTGTTGGAGGCTCTATCTGACTCTCATGCACGCGCGCGACGTCTGGCCACGGGCAAAATTCTCGGGAACAAGTGTCGCCGTGGTAACGTACCCTCGTAAAACCCCCTCGCATTCACAAAGCGCGCATATAACCCCCCTTTAGCGTTTCCAACGCCTGCCACCATAAAGCCCTTTGCCATAAGCTCTTCCAGTCCTCCAAATATATATATGGATATATATCTATGTACCTACACCGCTATTACTTTACTCAAACCCACCAAAAACCTCTACATATACATCTATCCACACGCTTTACGCTCGACTTTTCCCAACTGATCCCTTGGGTAAAGAAAAATCCCAATCGACGGATAGATATAAGTACACATACACTCACACATTGTAGATACAGTGGGGAAAATGGAGGAGGTTAATTTTCCCGTACCGACTCATCAGATATATGAAAAGATTCCACCCCCTTTATATTGCAACATCGATAAGATTGCTCTGGAGCCAACGCGATGCTATCTTGTACATATATACTCGCTCAGGCTTTATGGTGGGTATCAAAATGAACGAATCTAATGAATATCATATATGAACGCACTGCTGAACAAAAATCAAAATTAAAATCTAGATTAATATTTGCTTTGTGTATGTTTTCATATTAAATATTAACCTCGTCAAACATTTTCGTTTCAGACTATTAAAGAACTATGGTATGAAATTGTTTTGTTCTATTTGGACTTTTTGCGGACGTCAATACAACTATCCATTCAAGAATTGACTATTTAAGTTGACTTTTCCATTCGAAAGTTTCGAACTGACATGAAAGAATGAGATTCATACAACTGTAAATGCTCACAATTCAATATTATTCCTCTTGGTGATTTGTATGTTGCATTGATATTTCACGTATGATTATCAGTACAATGTCATTGTCAACGTCATGTATTTGTGGAGTACCTAATGGAGAATGTTGTGTGCTATTTAATACTGTCACAGGGAATCAGCTTCAGTTTTGAAATACCATTCAATGATGAAGTCGTTTCACTTAACATTCCATTTGCAAAAAAAGAGTATTTTTAGAGTGACTGTAAAGATACGTTTGGATCTGGCGATCAATCTACTCTCTTCATTGCTCATATTATGAAATTACAAAGACTACTTCACGACCAATATTTTTTGGAAATTATATTATCGTCGTTGAAATCATTTCTATAGTAATTCAAGGAGGAAAATGAAAACTTTTACAGATAAAAAAAATGTTAAAAAATTTCAATTCCTCAACTAAACGGAAGTTCGCAACAAACCTGAGTGCGGTTTCACTTCCAAAATGTGGGAATGCCTATAAGTAAAGTTATATCGTTGTGCCGCAAGCAAAATGGCGTTGATCTATCATGAAGATTATCATGATAATGATAATGTAAATTAATCAGTCTCACCATCAGCCATTATAGAGTGCCAAAGTCTTAATTGCCTTACTATTAGCGGATATTAACCCCTTGAATACACATACAGCATATATATTCTGAGGCCGTATAAATCAATAAACGTGTAAAAAGGCGAAATTGGAATGGGTATAGCATGTTTGTGTCACCCCAGACCGAATAATTTATTACCATTTTCGGTTGCATTCATTGCGTGTTTTAGTGCAGTTTCAATATAAAGACAACATTTCTCGATGACAGTAAATATAAATTACACCAACGCTCAAAATATTTATGTAGGGGAAATGAATACGAGTTGATTACGACATTGTGTGAGGGAAATATTATTCCACTCACCTGATGAAGTAGAATTTTCATAAATTGTTCAATTGTTTGAAATTTCATTATTTCCTATTTTCATATTTTTCCGGGTCACAACATGATAATCATGATACACTACGGATTTCCTACTTCCTGATCTTGGATCTGAAAATTGCTCTTCATCTCTCCAGAGGGGAGCATTCGAAAAAGTACACAATAGACCATATGATATTCTCCGAGCACAAGAAAAGGCCATGAGCATCAAAGGGTGAGAAATCAATACAGTGATTGTCAAAAATAATCTGTCAGAGATATCTATAGGATTTTAATTGTTAATACTATCAAATTAGAAAGTACATCTCTTCACCACTGATTACTCTTGTACAAAAGTTTTATCAGTTACTTAAGTACTTTTATCGATTATCGTTATCAATCAATGTACAAATACTCAATCTCTCAATGTCACAACAATTAATCCAACAATTTTCTCATTTTGTTGCAGGCAAACAGTATACAATGAGTAGTAACAATAAATATGATCATAAAGATGCCGATGACGAATTAGCTACAAGCTTATGGTGAACCAGAATGGACGTATATAATTTATTATATCAGATGTATCAATCTTTTAAATGGATCCGGCATTCATTTCGAATGTATTTCGATAATATCACCAAATGGCGACAATTACATACATAAATATAGTTGGGGGCAATAGAGATACGCCCAAAATATATAGTCATGGGTTACAAGATCCAATAAATCTGCGGTGTGCACGGATCGATTAAACAACAGTGGAGATAATTGTCACGTATACTTGGTATGGGGGAGTTTGGTCGGCGCAATGGAGACAAGTGTCGCAGATAAGGAATAATTTAAATGTCAAATTTACTCTTCCATCCACCGCACACACATCCCCTTGTGTTTCTCTCATGCGTACATGCGTCTCTCTGCCATTATATTCAGAGGGTTGAATCACATATTTATATGTATATGCATATAGAAGCGCAATGGATACACAGAGGGGAAACTGGATCAACGTGTGAGCTTTAGACATACGCACACGTGATGTATATCTAGCAGATGAGTTTTTTCAGGATATGCATGCACGTAAAATATTAAACAAAATAAAATCAATGTTTATGCGATGACAGAAACCTTTTAATATATCCTTCGACAGTTTGGCGATAAATATTTCCGCGAGTTTCATCGTAGATAAAATTCTCGTCGCGCGGTGGATAAAATTCCGTTCGCGATTCTACGAAGAAAACATCAGAGAATAAGAGAGATAACATTTTTCTTCACTGCATTTTTTTTGTTCATTCTTTTTTCTCTCTTCCTTTCATTTTCTCTGTTCCCCGCAGCAAACTGTGCGTGGAATGTTTGATGAATCCAGCGAAATGGTGGAAAGGGTTTTGAGAAGTGGATATAGAAAAGTGGTGGAAGCCAGTGAAGAGCACTCGGTGTATGTTTTTCAGCGCTTTCCGCGTAATTTTAGATTGGTAAGATAACGTCTTTGGCCCACCACCGGAGAGAGAATAAGAGAGTGAGAAAGAGAAGGGTGGCGCGGAGAGAAGTGAAATTTCAATATATATACAGTGGTATACGGTTGGAAGAGGAAGCAACCACGGACAACTGCTGGTTTTTGAGAGATGAGGTGGAGGCAAGAGAAAATGAAGATGAGACGTTGGCGAGCAGCAGTATAGTAGCAGTCGTAGCAGAGAGGGAACGTGTTATGTTCTCTCTCTCGAACGCAGTTATGCCGACTAGCTCGAGATAGGCGCGTGCCGCCAAATTGAATCGCCAGCCGCGTGTCTCTTCCAGTGTGCCAAATCAAAAAACATCCAAAGATATTAGTACGATAAAATTTAACATAAACGTGCGAGACGAACGAAAATCAACAAGGAAACTCTCATCTACCAGATATTAATCTTTCGTTGAATTATCATATCAGTATTATTTTTATTTTGAATAAGAAAAAAAAAGGATATAAAGAAGGGCGGAAGAGAAAAGAAATATAAAGGGAGAGAAATCGCATAGACTATGCTTGGAGGATTAAAATGAAGCAAGACATTGATTGATGTTGATGCGAAAAAATATCTTGATCAAACGCGTGAGTGTGCAGTCAAGTGTTTTGATGATGATCCATCAAATGAGACAGTTTGATACGTGAAGAGAGTAAGAAAGAATAAAAATTGGAAAGCACTGTTATATTAAACTGCTTTTTTCCAATGCTTCGCTATTTTTTTATATATCTATTAATTTTATGTGAAATGGTCTGCATTCTAGAGAACAGAGGAAAAAGGAAATAGTAAGAAGGAATAAAACGAGCGTCCGTTGTGCGCGACTGCACGTATAGTATATATCGACGGCTCATGAATTGACGAGAGTTTTTCGATGGTACCACCAACGATCGAATCGACGCACCATCTAAAATTAAATGCCACGGCAATATACTTATGGCCCCCACACGCCGCTCCGAATTATACTCACTGGTCTGCGGTTGTTTGTTTCCGGAATCGATTTAGCCAGATGTAAAATTCTCCAACCCATTCGCACTATTATTCTTTCAATTTCCAACTTCTCATCATCAGTATTGAGCATTCAACCAGCATAGAGTAAAGAGCTTGGAATTAAAGTTTTCGCACAAGTGCGCAAGAAGTAGTCACGCAATCACCACTAAACACAAACGAACACACACCACTTACTATCACCAATGGTGGTATTATTCAAATGAGGCTATAAGAGATTGGAGCACACGAAACCGACAAACGTGTCAGTGAGTCACGTGAAACCATGGAGTTGAAGATAAGGGGTTGAATTAGAAGGTGGAATAGTAGAGCAAGAAGAGCGACGAAATCTAGATCGCAAAGAGTCACAGCAGGAGCTTGTGAAGTCACGAAGTCAAAATAGAGGAAACGAAGCAAAAGCGCCGAACGATGATAACGAGCACAGGGGTTGGCCTAGGAAGCGTTGGCGGCCTCGGTATGTTGAGGGCCAGACGGAGAGACGTGAGCGTCAAGCCCAATCGCAAACTTGATCGCAAATCATCACGTGGTATGATCTATGAAAATGAAGAATTGCGACTGAGAACCATTAACATTAATGCGGAAGTTGAACAAGGTAAATTATTTTCCCATCTACCTCATCTTCTTCTTTTTCCTCTTTTTCTTCTTTTCATTCTCCTTCTTCTCCTACTTGCCACTTCTTCATCACCATCTCCTTTTTCTTTCTATATTCTCTTCTTACTCGCATCTTCATCATTATGTATTCTACTTTGGGCCGGACCAGCACATGTAATAATATTGTGGGCCAAGACACATCCGTGTCACATAGATACTTATGCTCTCGAATGTGTATGCTTGCAGCACCCGCAAATAGATCACTGCACGCTGGACGTTTAGTTACCTTCCACGAGTCCCGTAGTTTAGATTGCTTCAATCGAACTGTGCAGTATTGAAGTTATACCATCAGTCACTGCCATCTCTAAATCAATTTATGATTTTTTTTTGCACTCAATAACATTTTACACGCAAATATACAGACAACATTTATCTGGATGTTTAGTCACAAAAGGTTACAGTCAAACATATGTGTCGAATCGTTTAATATGGGGTTGAGAAAAAAATTGGCTGTTGATTTAAAAGGGCGTGGGGTGAGCCCTCATTCACCCGAAAATCCACACGATAGATTATTACGAGATCGTGATGGTAAAGGGAAGAGGACATCTGGTGTTGGCGTTTAATGCGCACTTGTGTGGTGTGTCTTGTATTTTTGGTGCGTGTGTTACAACACGGTTCGTTCACTATTCATCAGAGCATTAGCTCTACTCGTATACACGTCTCAGTGCGTTTTTGTTTTTCATACTATCTTGTTGTTTTTTATTTTGCTGTTTATTCGATCGCTCAATAGATTTTATATCATAGAAAAGATTGAAGCTCAATTGTAGAATAAATATATAAAGAAGAAAACAAAAAAGAAAGATAATATGTACAAATGGTCACGGATTCATGATCATGCACAGAAGGGAACGGGAGAACACTCACACTACGAAAAAGAGCCAGTGTACGTTGACAATTTTACGTTTATTTATCGTACTTTTCTGTTTATTGATCAATGACATTTATTGGACCGTTTGTAAATAGATAAATTATGTGAATATGAAAAGAAATATTCCGTTGGTGTTGTATATGTGAATGGAAAAACATGTGTGTATTGAGGAAAAATATCCGTGGGCGGTATTTAACACATACACGGACACAAGGCGCTATAATCTCGACCCTCGAAATAGAATGACTGATGGATGAGCAAATATTTGAGTAACTGGCCGTTCAAATGTGGAAAATTGAAACGCGTTTATTTTTATTGCCAATAAATAATCCATCAAGATACCGAGTGTAATAATGCATTATCTTTATTTTTTGTTTGTGCTGTTACGTCTTGTTGTTTCAGGTCAAAATGACATCAAAAAACTCAGACGAGAAAACGAACAGTTGAGACGTGAAATATGGTGTTTGAGAGAGGAATACGACAAATTAGAAGAGATCTTGAAACATCAAAAAAATGTTGAGTACAGTGAGGACGACGAGGAAGAAGAGGAAGACGACGACGACGATGAGAACGAAGAGGTTTCAAATTAATTTCATCTTTTTCATCCATCCTAAAACTATCGAGGCAAAGTAAAGAAACATAAACGAGTTGAGAAATAACATTAAATTGTTTTCAGGACTACAGTGATGATGAGAGCATCTCCAGCAGGTCAAACATTGAAGAAGATGAGGAAACAAATAGGGGGAAAAAAAACGATGATGAAAAAGATGATGAGAAAGACAAGCCTGTTATCACAGACGACTTAATCCAACTAGAAAATGCCGAGAATCAAAAATTGTCTGCAGAAAAGACCAACAGACTTCATGTTGAGTTTGATCAGTTATCAATAGTCACTGAAGAGGAAGAGTCAATAAAAAAGGAAAAAGAGACGATAGAGTGTGAACAATCATGTGAATCAACGGTAAATATGCATGGGGACGGATATTCACTTAGACATCCATTCAGCTGGACAATCAATTCAAAATGTCCTGTCATTCCTACAACAAACGAACATTCAATCATCTACAGAACACCCTCTATTTCAACGATGATAAACATTGATAGTATTCGTGGACCACCATCACCCCCGCCACTACCACCACTAACAATAGGATGGGACGGTACAATATTTCAAGGAGATACTCGCAAAACATTGACAACAATGGATGGACAGACTTGCGCAGAATCAATTGTACGCGTCGGGGCGACCACATCGTCATGTCGACCAATGCCTCGGGATACGTCTGGACCGTGTACGATTCCAAACATGCACCGGTCATTCATTGACCACCCCGAGGTCAACACCAACATCATTGCACCTTCATCAAGCAGTGAGAATACAGGCTCGACAATTATTCAGAAAACGTCGCCAGATATTTGCATTTCTGGGTGCGTTGCCAGTACAAGAGACTATGGCAGCACTGATCAACTATTGTCTAATAATCCCCGTGATTCATTAGCCAAATCATATTCATGTGATGAACTTATCAAATCAAACACCTTTACACCAACAATGAATCAAGGAATAGAAGCAAAGAGTTTACCAGATAATACAAGTCCGCGTGCCTTTAGGAGTCAGTTAAAAGTACAATTGTGTAAGTTACCATCAGAGACTGAAATGCCACCCGAAATGTCCCCATTGGACTGGACGTTCGGCCAACCGCTTTATACCCCTCTAGAGTCACTCAATCGTCGTGAACATCGATTATTACGACAATTCCAACAACATGATTGTCAAGCAACTTCGTTCGAGTGTCCAACTCCCCGCAGATTAACTCTACCACCGTCAATGTCGTTTCGAACATGCAACGAGCAGTCACTATCAAAATCAGATCGAAAAATTGCTCCCATGTGGCCGCACGTTCCACCGACTTTGAAAGTTGTTGACACGCAAACCCAAACTCCCCAAAGTCGTTGCTCAAGTCATAGTGGGTGCAGTCGTAGCGGCAGTCAAAGTCGAAGTTCGGACGATCAAGATGATAAAAAAGATACAAAGTCTATAAAATCTCGCAAAAAGACGCAAAAAAGTCCTACGAAGAAGGTCACGACCTCGACACGTATATCTGACGAATCAAAACAATGCCATGAAGAGAAATCTGAGCGCAGATCTTCATCCTCAGGGCTCGAATGGCATAAAAAACATCAGAAAATCAACCGATATTCGCATGGTATCAAGCAACGAAGATCATCAAGAAGTTTGAGCATAACTCAAATGCCAGAAACATTAGACATGAACAATCTCAGAGATACAACTGTCTCAAGCAACAGCCGTGAAACGGAGAAACAGCGAAAAAGCAGCATAAGTAGTGATAGTGTACCTTGGTGTGCATGTTGGGGAAATGGATGTCTTTGACAACGTACCGGCAATTCTTCTTCATCTGTCTTCTATTCACTCTTGCGACATAACTAATTAAAATAATTCGGTGGATGTCGATCGATAGGTAGCAGCCGCAAGCGCGCGCTTGTACAAAGCAACTCTCTTGTCCCTCCCCCCGTAAATACTCTCTCATTCTCTCCGTCACTCTCAGTCTCTTTTCGTCTCACTCATTCTACCTCTAGCTATTCCGGCCGGGGCTCTATTATATCTACCGACCGGTGTGCCATGTGCAGAGCACGACCCCGCAAGCCGAGTGTCGTTGACACGCGTTGACTCGTGCGATCCCAAGCGCGCCGGGTGTTGACTATTTTCGTGACAAAACGCTCCAGTGAAGATATTCCACCATGAAACCATATCCTATATAGCTTCAGTTAAACATCTACCATGCATATACTAATCAGAACAAATATAAATTTGCATATGTATATATTATAAATATTATTTATATTTATCCATATATCCATATATCTATCATCTGTATGTATAAATGTTGCATCAGTATTGTAAACATTATTGATTCATCAACTTTCGAGTTTCATTTTGTTATTCTTTCTTTTCCTTCTTTCAAATCATTTCTATAAATAAGGAAATGTATTATAGTTATTCTTCATAAGCTTCATAAATGAAAGTGTGTCGCTCAATATTCCAAAACGTTTGTGTTTCCATATTCATAAACGTACATATGTGTATATGCATACATACCTATTGACGTAGCGAGAAGTAAGAACAGCGAGACAATGCTGAAAATCCAATATCTGTGACTGTTCATTTTGTTTCAAGTGAAAGAGGGAAAAAGGCCTCCCTCTCAGATCAGGTCTCGAATACGCTTCGGGCACATGGCAACCCCCACGTAAAAGTTTTTCTCTCTTCGTGCTTTTATTTTCTTTTCTTTTTTTCCCCCTTTTGTTACTTTATTCCTGTGTACTATTATTTTTTTTTTTTTTTCTCTTTTACTTCATAGAGATGGAATGGAGTGTGACATGTTGAACGTTGATGGATTATTTGCAAGCACTTGGTTTTCAAAAGACAATAGTGCCTGCGATACGATTTTATTCAGCACACGTGACATTTATCCAACTCACGTGTTTGGAAGTTTCGTGTCAGCGATTTGCCGGCAGATGATTACAAAATCTTGCGCGATCAGCAGAGTTTTAAACATACGAAACGCTCACGACGACGGTGCGCGGAGCACTGGGGATCAAATACGCTCACAGTCCCTATCCCAGCCCCTGACTCTCATTCTCCTGCTTGTTCCATCCACACACCACACACACTTTGCGCTTACTCCCAGATGGCACTGCCCTTGCGCGCTCCATTTATCATTTTCCACCCAACTCTTAAGAAGCATTTTCAGGACTTTTTCTCTTATACCCTTAGAGATCTAATATTTTCCTTTTAGCTCTTTTTACATTCAATGAGTATGCGGCTGTATGTGTTTATGCGTTGTGTGTGCGCGGGGGGTGAGAATGAACCGAGAAAAATGATTCTAGCAATTATTCATTTATTTCATTTTTCTTTTTTATTTGTTTCATTTCTCTCACGAAGAAACTTTATAAATATGTATAATTTACGATGGTGTTTCTTGTGCTACTGAAGATGAGAAAGCACTGGTTTCATCAGAAGTGTACGTGGGTTGCTGCAAATCAAAAAAAGATAATGCCATGATTTGTTTCTTCTTCTTTTTCTCACTGAGTCTATAGTATTATTTAACACACCTTAACTGGACAGCCACACGGTATCGTTGGGATTGATGAGGATTTCGACCATTTGTCTTTGGCAGGTGATATAGCACTAGTACTGCTGTACGTCAACTCATTGAGATATTTTTCCTCGTCATCATCTTCATCACTGTGGATGGAGTCTTTCTTCGATTTGATGTGAGACCGCGAGGATCGAGCAGATCGAGTATATTTAGGCCTTCTTGGTATTTCATAGAATTCAACAATACTGAAAACAAGAAAAATCCAAAATTTAATTTGATAATTATAAAGACATATGAGTGAATAAATAAGATGTAGTTACGGAGTCTTCTTGAAAGCCTCAATCTTTCTTCTCTCTCTCGAACGCATAATGCACCAATTCACACATATACCAATGAGCAAATAAGCTAATACAATAATAGAAACACCGATGATAACGAGTTCTATAAATTCGAATCGTGCATTTATAAGTTTATTCAGTGGTGATCCTGATGCAAATTCAGGTTCTACGTTTTTCTTTGGTGGCGGATGATGACTTCCATCATGTGGCTGTATGCCAGAATTAACATCTGGAACGCAAATTTTACACCAATAATATTTGAATTTTTCGTTAATGTGTAGAAAAAATTATTTTTATCTGCATATACCGGCTGCTTCAACGCTCGCTATTATACGTAAAACTCCACCGAATGCCGGGTACCACTTTTCATCATCCAAAAGAGGTTTTACAACACGACAGAGCCAATCGGACAGTTGCCGTTTAAATTTATTTACTCCACTTTCATTCGCAGATGACATTGACATGCAATTAACTCCATCGGTGTAATATTTCAAAAGAATGAATGCTGATTCAGCAGAGAAAAGAGAACGTAGCCTTATGTTCTCATAGGGTAGAGCTATGCTGATCAATAGGATTCTTTTCATCATCGTCATAAATTACAATTATGCCAATGGAAGATTCATTCAATTACCTGCTCGGCTTTTTATCATCATCTAGGAATGGTATTGGTACCAAATTTCCACTATCATCACTATTGTCATCTGCTAATGAATTTTTATTGTAATATTTTTCTCGAGTCAGGGTGACAGGGATATACTGAAATTAATGTACCTGGATAAAGAATTAACTTTGAGCATGTTGTCCGAGGACGTCGTGAACGATTATAAGGTGGTATAAAAAGAGGTGATACTTCAAAATGATGGGTTGATGTTATCGGTTTGAGCCATCCAACGCCGTTGGTACGTAAAAACGATTTGAGATGATCGTAAAGGTCAAAGATACGTTTTGCTTTATGATACTTTATGTTTCCAGCGTAATAAGAGTTCTTGGTTAATGGAAGAATATAAACTTGAAGATAACCACCTATCGTATCAGCAAGAGCCTTCATAACCAGCCGTTTCGTCTTGCCCGTTGTCATTTTTTGCACCACTCCCAAACAAATATCAACATAATCCAAGAATATATCGATGTATTTGTCATTCTTAATATTTATCAAGTCTGCCTGCTCACGAAAATTTACATATACTTATTGATTCAAAATTGATGTATCATAATCCATGGATTATAATACTAACTTGTGGTAAAATTTCATCAAAAATTATTCTACTGTTCAATAATAACAGCTCATCATTGCTCCAACATTCTCTGGCAACATCATTTTTATCAAACAAGACAGTACCAACATTTTGTTGATGTTGGTGTTGCCGTAGTCTTCGACCCAGTTTTTCATTGGTTAACCTGTGATGAATAAACGCACAATCATCAAATATTAGTGGTTAGGATATTTTTCAGTGGGCTATTACTTGTGTCCATTTGAATAGAATGGATCATGTGTTAGGAGTAGGATGAAATGTAGAAGAAACACTCTGCCGTTCATACATTTTTTCATTGTCCAATTTCCACTTCCACTTCGTATTTATCAACTACATAAATACGTATATATAAGCGGCTTATATAGGTAGAATCATCCAGCTGCGTTACTATTCTTCATGCGCTGTTTTTTTTTATTTCTTCCACCGACACATTCAAGTCGTGCGCCTCATTATTTTCTTTCGCCTATTACGGTCTCGTTCGAATTCATGAGAGCTTCTTCGCTGTATTCACGATTCCTGTATGAAACCCACATAACGCCTACGATTTTTTTTTTTTCATTTTCTTCGCTTATTCTACCACTACTCATCTTCATGTTTGCTAAGTTAATTAATTCATCTCATCGTTGATGAAAAACGAGATTTAATCTGGTGCAATTAATGCGCTAAATTGTATTATAAGTCAAGGAGAAGAAGGCGCATGACATCTCCATTTAGAAACTTATCTTCATTTTAGTTATATGTATTTGGTAAGGCGATATAAAAAAGTGTGAGCAGTGTGTATAGAAAGGATATAACGGCACCATTCTCCCACCATCGTCACATCGACTGAACGACGCTCACTTGCCTTTCTTGCTTTTTACCTGTACGAGATCAGTCGAGTAACACGACGGTACCAGGTGGTATTAATATTGGTACTCGTGATTCAACGTTGTTCATCACTTTATTGAGATTATATTTTGAATTCGACGCATTGAAATAGACCATGGGTAAGTACTTTTGCATATTGCCCTCATAATATTGATGTTGACAATATTTTCGTCATCATCACGTCATATATTGTAAGAAACTGGACAAAGAACATTCCAGTAAGATGATTCGCAGACATGAATTTTTTATATATTCAATATAATGGAAAAATTTCCCTGTACATCAACGTATTTTTTTGTTTGTTTGTTCTGAAACAGGAAAATAAACGAAAGAATGGATTTCAAAATTAATGATCAATTATAAATAGAAATTAGAACGTTATTCATTGTGTATGGAAACTTTCTTACATATTCGTGTGTCCTTGGTGCACTCGTGAAATTGTTATACCCTGTTGATTTTCACACATTCGAGTATGAATAATTTATTAATTAAATTTATTCTTATACAGGTTGTAACACTCGTGTGTTTTGTTGTGTGACAATGGTGATCGTTCTACTGATTGTAAGTTCTACCCATCAATTAATTGAAATGACAATTACAATGAATAATTTTTAGAATTGAAAGTAATATGAATAATTAATTATTGCGTTTTTCAGACTATGATTACAATTGTCAATGCTGGAGATATGATGCGTAAAAGTATAGTTTTTGATAAGAATACACCTGATGTATTTTATTGTCCACAACATAAACCAACAGGTTTTGATAAAATGATTGTAAAAGCTAAGCCTTTGAGAAAATTATGTCAATTTGATGGAGGACCAATACCTGAAGACTACAAGAGCGATTGTTACAATGATGTAGATGAAACAGAATACGCTTGTAAAGAGAAGTATAGGATTATGGTAAGTTAAATCATTAATTGATGACTAAGTGGAAGCAGGAGCTATATACACATTCACCCACAACGATTCCGTCATCCCCTGAAACAATTAATTGGTTATTGAACCTCCCCATATTTCCTCAGATCTCTTGTTTCCCGGCCAGCTTCTAACGATGATATTGTGTGGTGGTGCGTGGATTTTTTTTGTTCTTACAGAAACGATTGAAAAGAATTGAAGTGGAAAGCAAAGCTGACGATAACGACTACATTGAGAAATAGATGAATATTTATGACGCTGCTGCTAGCTGCTCTCATCGTTCATCAATTCATCCCTGATACCTACTACCACTACTACTACTACTACTACTACTACTACTATATCATAAACATGCATACTGTTATATCACTATAAACAATATCATCCATACTAATGACACAATTTTTTTTTAATTATGATATTAAATGCTCAATTAATCTGAATTAATCATTAGATGTTGATTGTAGTGGTGAGAACAGGGCAGGAAAATGCTGATTATGAATCAATTTTACAAATTAACTTTTTTCTTTTTTGAATAAATAACGTGGTCGAAGATAGTATCGTTGTATGTGTAATTCATATATTATAGGAATAACCGGTGGATCCTCAAGGGAGTTATTAACTCATAACTAAAAATGGTGATTTTTTTAATTGCATCTGAATATCTTGCTTTTCTAACACAATATAGAATAATCAGAATATTTTAAAGTTTTCATGTGCAAAAACATTTATTTAATGATGTTGTATTCGATTGTTGTTGACATTTCTTTGAAATTAGTTTTTTTCATTTTACTATTATCCTGTGTATCATAACTACTTCTGTATATTTTAATTACTATATGGGTTATTGAGTATAAATCACCGGTGATTGAAGAATCAAAAGTTCTCGATAGTAATTTTCTCACACTTACTGATGTCAATTCTATAAAAGATTTTGTTTATTCATCATACTGTACAAAAAAAATCACTGCTTCACTTCAAAATATTATCAGGATAATCGTCCGACTATATCACATTTGGTACGTAATTTAGTAAAGTCGTTAATCATATTACTGAATATATCATGGCGTTTATCCGTAACAACCGGACAAAGCGAAAGTTTATAGAAAGTCTTATAATGATGAGAGTTATAGGAAAATATTAATAACTTGTTCAATCTAATGATAAATAAGAATATTACAATTGTGTTTTAGATGCGACTCCATCCACCTGGTAGCATCACAGCTTATAATGGCACAAAGCTATCCAAGATCATTGAAAAAGACAAGTATAACGCAACATCAATTAAATGAATTTTGATGAATAAAAAAAAATAATATAATAAATAAAAAATACATTTGTATATTTATCTGCATAATTCTATAAATCATCTTATGGTTGTATTCAATTTTTCATACTCTGTAAATACATTCTGGAAATTAAAATAGCGCAGGCTCGCTTTCTTATAATTAACTAAATAATCAATATTTATTATTATATTATCGGTTTTTGTTTTTTTTTTATGTACAATATGTTATGATTTGCAAATATATGAACTATATTGAAACTATACTATAATTCTCATTTACAATACAAGTTTACCACCATTGGAAGCTCGTATTTGTGCAACCTGTTCGGGGGTAAGGATAAGTTTACTACCATTTGGTAGTGCTAATGCATAATGGCTACCCGTTTCATTCACAACAACAACTAACTGTGTGGGCGATATCGTTGATGATTGAGTTGATGCTTTTGGTCTAATGGGAGTTATTGATATTCCACCTTGACTCATACGTTGAATTATTTGTGATGTTAGTACGCCTTGACTTGAAGATTGATTATCGTTGTCAGTAGTTGGAGTAATAGTCGATTGATTACTGTCTGTGATTTCACGCTGTGATGACAATGCTTTTTTGTTATTTTTTTGGTCCTTATTGTTCTTTTCAGGAATAATCACTTCAATTTCATCATCACTATCACTCAAAACAATCAATGAAGTCGTCTTGGGTGCATTATTTGGATTCGTAACTTTTGTATTTGATTTAGTTGGCCTAATATTGCGCGGAGCGGTTGGATTTCGCGGTGTTATTGCTCTACTACCACGACCCTTACCACCGTTTGCTAGTCGGGTATCAGCTCTGAATGGCACTGTACTTCTTATGACTGCACCAACGGGATGACGTGGGCGATAGGGTGGTACGATTTGACGATTTTGAACAATTCGTGGTTGAGTTTTTGTTGACTGAGCTGGAACTCTCATTGGTTGAGTGACGATCGGTTGTTGTACTGTTGTTGGAAATATCGAAACAGGCGGTACCATCCGTAACTGTTGGTATTGAATATAGTTATGAGGAGGCGTGACATAAGATTGATGATTTGGTTGAATTAGCACTCCATGCATAGATGAAAGATTTTGTTGATTAACGAACGACGGTCGTACTTGCGTCACTGGCGGATTTGGTACGAGATATCCTCGAGGATTCTGCATATAATATGCGGATTGCATCGGAATTTGTGGCATTACTGATAGTATTTGTGGCGGTTGGGCAATTGGAGAATTATCATTTGGCATTACCACATAATTCATTGGACCATTCGGTGTATTAACAACTTGGTGTAATACATAATTCTGTTGCACACTATTGTTACTTATAATTGCTTTATTGTTTGAGGGTGGCGGTTCGAAAACCGGTGCTTCATCTTCGATATGAAACTCAGAATGGACACTCTCAATTTTTATATTGTCGCACGTACTTTTTGGATATATCCTTCTCGGTGTATTATCAATATCTAGTGACGAAGTTGATTCTGTATTCTTCACATCCACGTCAAGATTTTGTAATTTATTTTGAAACGATCTCAATCGTTTGCCGCCAGATATTCGTTTACTTTTCCGTTTACGTTCACCTGGTAATATCCAATCTTGATCCGATCCGGAAGCTTCCGATTCCTCATCATCTTCTGCGCCACCATCCGCTTGCACTGATGATCCCAGATGTATTCCCGTTGCAGGATCAACAATTTCCGCCCATCCTTCAGGGTGACTCGCATCGGTATCGTCATCAGAACTGAATTGTTCCATATATGAAGATACTCCGCGTGCACGCAATACTCGCCGGGTCTCAATCTTTCCTCTTGTTCTATCATCCTCCTCCTCATCAACATCATCTTCATTTTCTGATTTTATTTGATCATTGTCATTCCCATCGTGCTGCAATGTTTCACCACACGAAAGTAACGGACAGCCCTGCGACCCCAGTACCCACTCGCTGGCATAACGTGCACCATTACTTGCGTCATCGTCATTGATCCTGCAAAAAACAATGTGTTACAATCGATATAAATGAGTATTCAATTAGAGATTGATAGTATTCTTACCCGTCCCGAAAGTTCTTCCACTCACGCTCTAGTTTTCTTCTTGCATTTTCTGTTGACGCCTTCAATAGTGATTCCTTCGGTTTCAATGATGCTGCCAAAGCTTTCAGTTTCTTTATGAGCAACAATTCACATCTCACAGGCTCCTAGATAATTACGATAAGAATGTTACAATGATATGATTATTGATTTATGTTTCATTCATCGCAGTGAGTTGTATACTTACGTTAGCAGCGATAGAATTTTGTGTCGAAAGTGTTACAATCAACTCTCTCAATGATTCCACACTATCAGCAACGAGTTCAAATGTCGATACACCCAAGTCCATTAATATATTATTGAAATTTTTCATTTCTCTTTTATAGATAGTTCTACTCCTCGTACGAATGCAATCAGAGTTTTCCATGAAACTATCATGTGAATTCTCATCGTGACAATCCTTAATACGTTTCTTACAATCATTGATCTCCAATAATGCTTTCATCCATGAATTTAAACCAACTTGATCATTCAATTGAACATTATTATTATCAAGTTTATCATCGTCATCGTTATTTTCTACAATTGTTTTAGTTTCTATCAACTTTTCATCGTCACTTTTCGATATCTCACCATTGTTCACTTTTGATGAACATAGGACGTTATTACTCTCACTACTTGTGATCGTTTTTATTTCATTGATTTTTTCGTCATCAGTTTTTGAACTGCTAGATGCATCATCTGGATGTGGTTGTCCATCACTTTTTTCTACTTCGGATGATTTTGATGCTGAACATAAACTCATCACTTTTATATCATCCTCCTCCTCTTTCTTCTCCTCTTCATCTTCTCTGTTATACTCTTCTCTCTTCTCATCTTTACCGCATTTCATTTCTCCTTCTATTTCTCCCGCTTTTTGTTTCTTCTTCCCTCCCATCATTTCGTCTTCATCATCTCCCTTGGAATCCACATTTGATTTCAGATCTGCTTTGGAATGGGCACTTTGCGATGTTTCCTCTTCAGGTTGGTCAATTCTTATATTACACTTTGACTGATCAGTCTTCATCTGAATTGCTTTAATTCTTCTTTTCTTCTGTCTTTGTGGTAATTCACCATTTTTCCAACGGCTCCTTTTCCTTTTTCTATCACGTTGGTTGTAGACACGACGTGTAAGAATTTTTAACTTCGGTGCAATCGGTGTGACATTTAACAGAATCTTATTATTCAAATTATGTTTATAAATGCGTATATCATTATCAAGAAACATTGGAAAATAAACATAACGAGCACCGTACCGATCCCTGCCGAGAATTTTCTCACCCTCACCATCCAAATATCTATTAGCCACCTCATCTTGTAGCGATTTTTTTCCATGCATCATTGTATCACAGATAGTCTTAAGTAACCAAACACGTTGTCGTATATTCAATTCTTCAAAGTCACATTGTGTTATTGCCGCTATATCTGGGAAAATGGTCCAAAAATCTGGTTCAATACCAATTGCCTCCAATACCTTAACCGAATCATACTCTTTACTTTCATAAACTTTTAACCAATTGTTAACTTTATGCTTTAACAAAACATTTGTCCAAAATTCATATGGCATTGGGGGAATTTTCAATAATCTTGATCTCGGCATCGATGAACTCAACAAACTCGTCATGATATTTGCCAATTGCTTTGATGCTTTTGGCATGGATAACATTCTCTCCATTTCATACATCGATAAATTTTCAATATGCAATGTTTCCTTGGCGAAACAGAGAAATTCATATATTTGTGGCAACTCCCACATACGCGAAACATGATCAGGTAATTTTCCGATTGGTGGATCTGTTAATTTTTCATTAACTTTATCCTCCCCAGGGACTTTTGTTCCGATTGTTTTCGACATCTTCGCCGTCATTTCTGAAACAAAAAATTGATAAATTGAAATTTCTCTGTGAAATATATTTTAAATGAAAGGGTGGAATTTTTTACGCTTCTATGTAAGAGTTAATCGATTCACATTGAAAACTGTGTGGCATGGTCAAACCTCTATGTCAACAATTGGTCGTGTGTAAATTAGCAGTGTCGTCTGCACGCAAACTCAAATATGTTTAATAAGGCTACAATAGTAGATAAGAGAAAGGTACCCAACGTTTAATGAATAATTAACTGGCAGGTGATGGATAAAAAATTTTATCAACACGAATAAATTGTGGGTCACGACAAAAATTTCCATTTCAAACATAGAATAATGAACGCGCACATCATTTCATTGAAATTATTATAGCACTGTTCATGAATTATAATCTGCAATTTCTATTCTTGATGGGAGGTAATTCTGTTACATAAATCTTTCGCACTATTTCAATCAATATTCGGTCAACCATTCTTCACACATACATTTTATGATTACTCTTTTTCTAATACAAATTGGTTTGTCGAAATTCAATCCGGCAGAGTGGTAAATGATTGCGCTCGAGTAAGCGCTTAACCACGCGCATAAAGTACACATCAATCGATTTGAACAAATATTTGAGTTCGAATTATCTTCCGTACATATACATATATCAGTTCGACCTCCTTTTTTTTTACATTTTCCATAATAATATTATGTATCATTGGCATTCGTGATCTATATCATACACCAAATGGACAATGAAGTGATGTTTTATTGATTGATAAAACGAAAAGAGCAAACACGAATATTAAACTGAATCCACCATTTACCATCATTCCTCACTATCAGAAGATCAGAAAGTTCGAACATTTACTTAGGATATTTTATCGTGACATTCATACTCAACTCATTTTATCTGTGACATTGTGCAGTGGATCATTCTCTAGAACCACATTGATAGTTAGAATAATTGTGTATAAATGTGTAAATGATGAAATAATTGAGTAATAAAATGAAACATCATAGTAATTCGATGGACAATTCATTTGCTCATACAATCTATCAACATATTTTAAAGGAAGAGAAGCGATTGGAAAAATCTACTCACGTGTCCAAAACAATACAAAAAAGAATTGTCATTACTAAAGCGTCTATTCGAGCCATAGGAAAAAATAAAAAAGTTTCTCATTGTTCAACCATCCATCGACGGCTATTGACTAAGTTGTCGTCTTTGTTGTCACCAACGATACCATCGAGGAACATCACGCAAAATATCCAAGAGGTATCAATATAAACAAGTTTCCGGATGTTATTTTTTTCTTTTTCTTTCATCAATGACACATGTCTTCCATCAACACCGATTATTGTGACATTAATTGCAGGCAAATATTTTGTCTGATAACTGAATTACTCATTCATTATTCTTACTTCACTGCATGTCAATTAGTTTTACATTATAAGTGAGCCAATGAACATTATTCACTTTATGATTTCATTATCTCTTTTTTATTCTCCTCAGAAACCCTTCGGTGTGTCCTACATTCCTTCACCCACAAATTTACACCAAGTACCTCAAATCAATGTTGTTAATAATACCTCCAGTCTCACGAGAATGAGTACGGCAACATATCTGAGAAAAGCACGTGCATTTGCTAATCGACATCTACACACAAGTGAACTTGAACAACGAACATTAGGATATCCCATTAAAAATACCCAACCGTTCACAGTGAATACAGTTCATCTTCAAAACCCTTACGAAACACCACAAAGTTTTAACGGATTTAAAGAATCAGATAACCAAGCGATTAAGTTTCGAACAAATTTTTTTCAAACGGTAATCCAAATGTATTCTGTTCAATAATGTTGAAAAACAAATCGTTATTTGTTCAAACTCTATTTCTTTAAATATTTCATGTTTTTCTGTTCAACGTAGACCCAAAATCGTCACTCACGAAATGATCCCAATTTTCCAAACGAATGGAATTTACGACCTCAAGATAAGCGTACAAATGATAATGTTACAAAAGATAAAGATGAAAAACGAAAGTGCTTAGGAAAGTACAAAATATGTTCGATTGCGCAAGAATATTGTGCAAACAGCACTCTTCATGGTCTGCGCTACGTCGGTGATACCCATATATATCTAATAGAGAAGTAAACGCCGATTATATCAATAGAACTTTTGATTTTTATTTGGAAGAAATCAATTTCAAAATTTTCCGTCCTGTTGATCCTTCTCATTGATTAATGCGTATTTTTCAAAAATTGACGCAGGTTCTTCTGGTTATTGGCGTTCATTTGTGCATTTGCTAGTGCAACTTATTTCATTTGGCATGTGTATCATAAATGGATTGACTCGCCAATAATTATTTCCATGAGTCCAGAGCCAGTTTCATTTGATCAGTTTCCATTCCCTTCCATAACAATATGCAATATGAATAATGCAAGGAAGACTGAAGCAAACGAAATAGTCAAGGGGTATCAATCATAATGAAAAATGATTATACATGAATTATAAATATTTAATCCCTCATTTTCATTTTTTCCTCTCTTCAAACAGGACAAATGAATTGGATAAACTTTTGCTTGAGGACATTTGTAATTTTCCTAATATAACATCAGGAGAAAATGGAATAGTTGCACCTGCTAATTGGAATAGCGTCCTACATTTCATGCTCAATGTAACAATTTTCATTCTGCCAATGCAAACTCAAAACATGTGTATACAGTGCAGCTATATAAAATATTTCTAAATTCTTGAATTGAAGGTAACTCAGCCATGTACTGATATGCTTTATTATTGTCAATGGCGTGGAAATGCAACTAATTGCGAAGATATCTTCAATCCAACTCTAACTGACGAAGGCATGTGCTGCAACTTCAATACTGTTCATAAACAACATTTATTCTACAATCCGTATGTACAATCAGTTTGCACAACTGTCATTGACTCCTGGAGTACGACTCGATGACTACTTAATCAAATCAATTAGCATGATATAATTTCAATATATGATGCTCCCGATAGAACGGATTGGTCTGATTTGAATATCACGTATCCATATACAATGATGGATTGGAAACCCGAAACTGGGTACAATGATTCGATACATCTTGATACGCAACCATGGCGTCCTTATGGTGCAGGGAAATATTGGGGGTTGACGTTGGCTTTAGATACTGAACGTGATGATTATTATTGTTCGTCAACTGCCGGTATTGGGTTCAAAGTAAACAAACATCGTTGATTGCTTACAATTAGATGATATTGTGTATTTCCAACTGTATTGAATCAAATACCCTACAGATACTCCTTCATAATCCGGTTGAAACTCCAAAAATTGCTGACTTTGGCTTCGCTTTGAGTCCTGGGAAGGAAACACGAATTGTTATAACACCACGAATTTATTCAGCGAGTTGGTCAATCGTTGGAATATCTCGCCGAAAAAGAAAATGCTTTTTCTCTACTGAGAGACGTTTGAAATACTATCGAACTTATACACAAAGAAACTGTCTTTTGGAATGTGAAGCTAATTTCACACAAAAAATTTGTAATTGTGTGCAGTACTACATGCCAAGTAATTGATAATTACCCGACGATTATTATTAGCTATGGTGGAGCGTTTTGTTTTTTTTTATGATGGTTGTTGTTTTGTCTGTTTCATCATCGTTAAGAATCAGCGAACACTCCGATATGTGGAAAACAGGATGATATTTGTGCAACGGATGCACGAAGATTGATGGAGACGAATTTATACGATGATGAATCAACAGCTGGTAAACTGAATGTTACAGAAACGTGAGTTACTTTTGGGGTTTCAATTAATTCCCCGTCTCCATCCTAAACCGCAAGCAACATTTTACTTTTTGTAGACCGAGCTGCAATTGTTGGCCTGGATGTTTTGAAATTAATTATGACTATACAATGTCACAAAGTATGCTCGTATCAACATTTTATACTGACGAGAAGTATATAAAAAACAATAAAGCTTATTTTATGTAAGTACATATCATTCGATCACCTATTTTTTCGCAATCATAACCACCAATTATTATTTCCCAGGAAAAATATGGCTGTTGTTCATTTGTATTTTGTTGAATCACAATTTCCGAAGTACGTCAAGAGTGAACTTTTCGGATTCATTGACTTCTTATGTATGTCCATCTCATCAAATATTCCTCGTGTATTCCAAAAAACAAATGACTCAATTATGCTCGTTACTTATTATTGATTCATTCGCAGCAAATATTGGTGGATTACTCGGACTTTTCATGGGATTCAGCTTTCTCTCAGCTGTGGAAGTTATTTATTTTATGACATTGAGAATTTGGTGTCGTATCAATTGCGATCCTAATTTCATCACACCTAAAAGTTCTACAACATTGATTCACATAAAGCCACAAAACACACATCCGAAAATTGTTTATCCTTTTTCCCAATAAAAATATCAGTGAATGAAATTGCACGACTTATAGCTGTTAAAAATAGGCAAATAGCTAATTCACAAATGACAAAATACGTAAATAGAACATGAATAAGTAGATAAAAGGAATTTTATTCACAATCTATGTATCCTCACCTCTGAATGTGATGAATATCACACATTGGATGTATCCCACATCATGAACATAACCTCATGTGCACAATTAAAGCACAAAACCAAAAGTTCAATGTTAAACTAATAAACAATATAATGTGTGTGTTTTGGATTTATATCACAACCGATGTGCTATCATAATAAAAATGACTCATATATATATATAATCATAATGACGAAGACAAATGAATGTGAAAGATGCTGAGAGATGGCGCTGTGTGCAGAAGCGGCCGGCGACGGAAGAATTTGAAAAGTTCTATTCACGTATACAATTAAACATATTTATATTCTATCTGTATTATCGAATTGTTTGAAAATAAGATCAATGTGTTGAATATTGAGATCAGAAATTGATTGTTGAATTTGTTTTCTCATGAAATATATGAATTAACTAATACGGAAATTTCACAAAGAATCGATACGAGTCATTTGGAAATTGAACAGTAAAGTAATCAAATCCACAAGTGACAATGATTCGTCAATACCGAAACGCAAAAGTTAAATGCAAACACCAAATATTGTCGTGATATAATTTTTATGCTCATCTAATGTTGAAAGAGAAGTCTGAGAGCTTTATCATACGGCAGTAGAAACTTTTGAATGAAATAGTATTATAAAATTCAAAACCTGGACACATTCTTTGGCAATAATGCATCACGAAGTGAACAAAAACGCAGTATAAATGTTTTCTTTATCTATTCTGTTTTAATCTAAGAAAGATTTTCATTCAACTTCCTCTACTTATTACGTTTTGATGCCATAAATCGCCATAAAAATAGAAAACAACAAAGGACAAATATTTAAAAAATGAAGTGTCCCAAGAGACATATTTATTCATTGATATATCTAAAATTCTTATACAGTCGTGTGTGCTAATTGGTTTTTTTTTAATATTCAAATAATGTTCTTCTTATCTATTAGGTGATAATTACATAATATGATACACGTATGTTCGTAATTTTATTCCTAAGTATATTGACAGTAGATAAATCTAAATTGCTACATGTAGTATTATTTTTATTTTATTAATAATTTCGTGTTTTTTCCTCATACAAAATTCTACATGTTTTAATATATATGTTTACACGCGCAGAGCCAATTGTGAGAAAAATGATTTCAAATAGATTTTCAATTTCATCATTTTCTCGTATGATCATATCTTTTTCATTCTTGTTTGTTTTAACCATTAGTGCTTGTGCCCGCCGTATTTCTCACTAAAATAAAGACATTTACAAACTTATGAGTACTCGTCGAAATAATCAAATAACAAGGGAAAAGAAAATCTTTATATAGAATATTACACATACAATATATTTCAATATACGTATATGTCACATCCTATATATAGATATTATATATATATAACATAAAATATGTATGCATAAGCATATATATAAATTTAAGAATAAAATCTTCGTCCTCGATATCGTAAAAATAATTCTTTTCAATTGCCGCACATGGAGGGTCAGACACAATATTCATTCGAATAGAAAATGTTTTGAACACCACATTATTTTTCACTTAGAAAACAGCTGAACAAGAATCCTAATTTGGGCAAAATTTTTCTTTTTTTCTTCATAACATTTTGTGTACTAAACACTGCTGTTAACGCATCAGCGAAATAATATTAGATGAATTCATAAACTAGTTTTTTGTTTTTCTCATAATTATTAGTTTTGTCTCACAAGATGTCTTCAAATTTTGTAACACTCAACTAATCACCAATGTTATTTTATTCTTGCACTCAACATTCTTTATACAGTATAAATACTTGTTTTCCTGTTTCATCATACTTGTATTAGTACGTGTACATATCTCGTATGTCCAGAATTGAAAAATGATTATTAATTAAACACTACCATTGAATGTACAATTGCATGAGGCAAAAAAATATACATAAATGTATAATTCATATATATAAATTTCATAATTTGTTGTAACAAAGAATTATCAGTGTATATCAGTGAGGTGTTTGTTTATTGATCTTACAGAAGGATGAATAATTAATAGGCCTGGAAGCAAATAAGGATTGAAGAAAAAAAAAAACATAAAATGGATAAAGTGGATTGCAGCTTCAGCGGGTACGGGCGTTATTTTTGCAGTCAGCACGCGACACATGGGAAGACAAACTCCACTAAATTATTAATATTTCATTATTTATATGATATTGTTAAAGACGATAACGTTGATTATTTGTAACAAGCACGTATTGAAAAACCTTCAAATACACTGAAAAACAATGATCATTATTTTTCGAAGGTCGAATAAGATTGAACATAGAAATCGGATGTTGTATTATCGTTAATTTTTCATTCTTTCATATATTCGGCAAACGGAATTGGCATATATATGTGTGTTAATGGTAAATAATTAGCACATAAAACGCCCTATCCAACTTTCATAATTTTACTCTGCTGCTTCAGGTGCTCACCACAAAAATATAATCAATCGATATATCTTTTTTGTTCATTATCTCAAACGAAGAAAAAATAAACTAAATAAAGAAAGTAGATCTATATAGAAGAGAACACTGATAAAATATTTATAACCTATCCTAATTCGAAATACTGTAGCAGATATTTATGACCATACGTGAAGGGTTTAAATACAACACAACATAATAGTATTATATGAAGAAAAAAAAATTTACAAATAAAATTTTCGGACAAATTTACAATTATAAGTCATCGTAATACAGCAATTACATCAAGTGGATATTCGTTCGACTGAGTATCTTCTCTTCTCTTGCTGATGACCACAGACATGTAATGGAATAATAGTCCATGTATTCATGTGAGCTATTCTAAATTACATACCGTTACATATCAATAAATAAAAACTACCAACCAATAGAAAAGCTTGTATATAATTGAATAATTTTTTCTTCTTCTTTTATTCATTCTACCTTTTTTTTTTTCATTTTCACTCAGGCTCAAATCAGTCGAAATTTTCATGATTGTAAAAGCTGCATAATCTGTTACCGCATTGTAGTTCTATGAAGATTATTATTGTGAAGACATACTTTGATTTTGTCAAAAAAAATAACCAAAAAGTATATGTATATACATAGACACGCATGTTCGTATTTTTCGGTTGTTTACAATTACCTGTTGGCCATCTAAACGCAAGAGAGACTGTATTTATTAATTGTCATTGCATTTGATTTTGTTTCTATCTTTATGCGAGATGAAAGAAAAAAAAATCAAATAATAATTCAAATATATGTATAGATATTCTAGCCAGCTATTTGCTATTACAAACTATCATTCTATAGTTTATGTAACTGATATTTCAATATAGTATTCGATCCTTAAAATTATAAAACAGCTTAGTCTGCCACTTCGGTTTTATTCCTTATTACTTTTCTCATTTTTGTTATTGCAGCCTTTATTTGAAATAAATCAAAGCCGTTTAATTGATGATGTCGGGATATTGTTTTCAGAAAAATTTTGCTTATGTCTTTTTGTTTATGTTTATCTGTGTAATTTAATGTATCGGTTTATCATGGCCGTATTTCAAGTTCACGATCATGATCACGGATGACTGGACGGAAAAGAGCCTGTGAAATTTGATGAATATATATTGCCAATTCGCGAATTTTCATTATCAATTTTTTTTTTTCACTTGCAAACTTTGTAGAAATTAAATTTTTAATTTTTCTCTGACAGCAAAATTGGAAACCGTCGTCGTTTACTATTATGCACTTTTGGATTCGTTCAATTAATTCTACCCTTGATGAAAAATAATAATAATAATAATTTTAATATTATTGATAGTAACAAGAAAATAAAATTCCCGGCTCTTGCTATCCGAGTCACCGCTTTTGAACCACAAACTATCACGCTCAAAAGTTTTCTTAATTCATATACAATTATTTCATATTTATAAAGCTTATTATGTCGAAAGGCCTTATTATTTTTTTTTCTATTTTTCACTTCGCCTTGTCAATCGTGATTAAAAATATCTCAAGATTAAGAAAATTAAATTCACAATTTTTTAGTTTGTTTCCATGTTCAATTATTTGTTCACGCACACACAACAATTACGTTGCACAGGTACCAAACCTTTTTTTTTCGCTTTTAATTTCGTTTGTTTGGCGATAATTCATCTCGTTTGAATGAAAACGGCGAAATATCCCGTCATACACGCACACTCACGCACACAATTGGTTTTGTTTTCCATTCTCTTTCTTTTTCATTTGCAAATCTAAAAAGTATGAAAATAAAAAGAAGCAATAACCTCGTTCAGCTCAGCACGATATTTGGCAGGAGTCCTTTAATTATCAAATCATTTTGGCTCCGGAAAGGCCACTTGACATTTATAAACTTCATCAAGCATCACTGCTTGTCCTTGGCCCTGACTAACCGTCACTGGCGTTGTCGCGTTAACTACAACAACTTGTTGTCCTTGCTGACCCTGTTGTGGTTGCTGTTGCTGCTGCTGTTGTTGTTGCTGCTGTTGTTGTTGTTGATTACTAGTATTCGGTTGCTGCGCATTATTTGCACTATTTGCATTCTGATTCCTTGCTGTTTGTCCATACTTTTCATGAATGGCTCGATGACGTTTCAACGCGAAACGATCAGAAAATCCAATCTCACAAATGTCGCATCTGCGAACAAAATGAAACAAGAGATGAAACAATTTCTTATTTTAGAGCATTGCGTGTTGACAATTGAATGTCGACTAACCTGTGTGGCTTTTCGCCTGTATGAACTTTCGCATGATTCTTCAGATGCGTTGCTTGATTGAATGCCGAACCACATGTATTACATCGATATGGTTTTTCACCTGTATGAATTCGTCGATGATTCCACAGTGTCGAATGTCGGGCGAATGTTTTTTCACAGACCTCACACTGATATGGACGCTCGCCTGAATGAATTCTTTCGTGATTCTTCAAATGTGGACTTTGTGAGAATTGCATACCACAAACGCTACACTTGAATGGCTTCTCGCCAGTATGGACGCGTCCGTGATTTTTCAAGTAGGCCGCTACAATTTCACAATAATGTTTATAATTGACAGAAAAAAATTAATGAAATTATTAAAATACTCAAATTATGTTCAGTTTGTATTGTTTCGAGAAGCATTGATAAATAATTTACTACGTACCCTTCGCAAAGGCCAGACCACAGACTTCGCACTTGAACGGTTTATCTCCAGAATGAAGTCTCTTGTGAGACCAGAGCGATGAGTAGCGTGAAAAAGTGCCATCACAAACATTACAATGAAATGGCTTCTCTGGCTGGTTCTGGTTTTGCTTGCCGCCTGTAACGAAAAATGGGGCGGGAAGTATTAGTTTTCCTCAAAGGGCCAGTTCTACAAATACATGTGATCACCGTTGGACACATGAGACGTTCGCCAAGAGCTTATAATGGAATTCCAAAAGAGACTATGAGAAAAGAATTGTGAATATCATTTGATAATATATCAATGAATGACGCGATCAATTTATCAAAATCCTCAATGGAAGCTATTCGATCCATGTTTCTTTTTTATTCCAAGAATAATCTTTCCGAAAGTCTCATGATCTCATTGATATGACCATTTTCATTTTTTATTTTTGAAAAATGGCCCGTTATTAAAAACAAAAAGAAGTGATTAACGTGATTAACATTGATTAATTTTAGATTAAAATGCGGCGTCAAAATAGTGATGATGATTCGGAGATTCATAAAACTGTCCCTTAGGGGAGATTTCATTCCGTGATAGATGTCCTTAAATTTAGATGCCGACAGTTCTACACTATATATATTTTTTCAAAGATTATGATACTGCCAGATCAATTATGAACGATATAGGATAATCTAACTACGAGGGAGAGACAGTCATGCAAGGATTAACAAAAAATGAAGACATTAATGCACCCCATTTTTTTTTTGTTTAAATGATGATTGAATAGAAAGTGGAATCAGAACTGTCACCATCTAAGAAAAAAAAACACCATAGATGCGTCTCATAAAAGCATCACAGTAATGAAGCATTGGATTCCGGAGAGTCCTTAGCTATGATCTGGTATTTTTTTTTCCTTTTTGTAATTCCGACTTACTTCCTATGATGATACGGCCTGTCGCCTTGCAGCCGCTACACTTCGCAAGGGAACTGATTCCAGAATCTAGTTTTTCGTCGTGTTTACCTATCATACATCACCCGATGTATGATCATGACAGCAATGAAATGACAACATGATGGAAAGGTGGATGCAGTGAGATAATACATTGAAATCGAAACGAAAAAGAAATAAAAAAGAATAAAATCCAATAATTCCTTCGTATCTTAAATGATTTATGATTCATAATTCTTATGATTGAAATTAAAAAAACGATGTAGCAAAATAAAGAAATGATGTCTGCAATTTGTTTGTGTTAACGAGAGGAATTACCATTTTTTATTATCTTTTCATTCCCTTTCATTTCAAATCCACTTGTTTTCTACGAAATTAAAATGGAATGTGAATCCACTTACCAATGAAAATGATTCCCGTCCCGTTGCATTTGTGGCACTTGGTTACACTGGTTACTCCACGTCGTTTTACCGGATGATGACCAGGTTTAATTGCTAGAAATAGAATAATTTCATTGAATCACTGAATAAAACTTTTATAATAACAAAAATGTGCTGACACTAGACTTACTCTTTTTAACTTTAGTAGGATGGTGCTCGCAGGGATCTTCACTACCGCATTCTTCACAAACTTGAACTTTCGGCTTTTGATGCATATTTGTCTTATGACTTTTCAATTCGCCTGGCAATGCGAAACATGCACCACAAACGTCACATGTATACGGTCTTTCTGGTGTCGTTGCAACAGTAACAGTCGTTGGAGTTTGTACTACAACTTGTTGTGGCTGTTGAATATTACTCGGTGTTGTATTGTGAATCCTCTTATGATGATTCAATAAACTCATATGTCCAAAAACCAATCCACATATGTCACATTTGAATGTTGCATTTGTGGCCGCCGCTATGCTCATTTGATTCAACAATGTATTATAACCGACTGGCTGTACGTCAAATCGATAACAACCTTTATCGTCAGTAGTAATTGCACCAATTGTGCTCACTGCATTTGTCTGTACTTTTTGCAACATATTGACATTATAATAAAATGGAAATTCAGCCGCGGCTGTTTGTTGCTGTGATTTATCTTCTTTTTTCTCCGTCACATACATTTGTTGCGTTTGCTGTTGCTGTGACTGCTGACTTTGCGCAGCTTGCTGCTGTTGTATTTGTTGCGGGTCAAACATTGTGGCTGATTGTGGCTACGAACAAAAATGGAATGCAGGAAAACAATTAGATCGGTTTCATTCACAATAACAATGAATGGATGATTGAAATTTTGTTAATTTATGGAATATACATAGAGAATAGAATCATTACCTGCCGTTGATCCGCGTAACTAGAATTGCTCTGTTCCGTTTGGGTAAAACTATTAGTCTGCTCCGTTTGAGTAAACATGGAACACTTGACTGGTTCCTCAACCTGTTGACCCTGTTGATTTGGTATTTTAATTAGATTTCGGTGATAACGAATTTGATGCTGCGATTGATGATGAATATGACGCTGTTGATGATTATCGTTATTATCAATTTGTAGTGTCTCGTTTTTTATCACGTGCTGTGCAAAAAATAAAACAAATGATAGAAAAAAGTAAGAGGTTGAGTGATGAAAAATTATCCCATATGGATTTGAATTGCGATGGTAATGGATTAGGTGAAGCAACACTGGAGAGAGGTAAAAAAAATAGTGAAATAAAAACGTTACTCTTTGACGAAAAGTAGTCTTTTCAATTAATTTTTCAAAAATTATTCGTTTTTCGTTGGCTCATTGCTTGCTCGGACGCGCGGGCATACCTGCTGTATTTGATCAGGACGGGTTGCGTTCAACCACACCACGTTGTTACCATTTGATTCTAGGGCCATTGATGCGCTCTGCCTTTGACCCTGCGCAATCAATGGTACATCCGTTACAAATATCTAGGCTTTATGGGCCCGCGACTTGAAACAATTGCGAAACAATAATTTTTTTTTTTTCATTTCCATTATAATTTTGTTTTCATTGTTATTAACATTTTCACAGTGGCGATACAAATAGGAGAGATTAATTGGACAAGAACAATCATGGCACTTTCATTTGTATTAATGAATTTTTTAGTCTATTTGATATTAGAATGAATGACATATTTGATGAGAAAAAAAATATTTTCATTCCTTTTTAATTCACCAAATCAATGTCTATTCAGTAGCAGGTTGTATTTTTGACCCCCCTGATCAAAAAAGTACATGCCGACAGGGAGAGCGAATGGTTGAGAGTGTGGATCGGTGTGAAATGTGAGTATCTGTATATCGAGGCAATGAGGAAGAGAATACACGGCCGTGGCACGCGCGAGCGAGCGAGGCGCGACCCAGCGGTAAATGTTGGTCCAACAATGAATAAGAGAAATTGAAAAAAAAAAGAAATGAAACGGAAATGACAAAAACACAAAATATCGAGGTGTATCATGAGAAAAATGAAGTAAAGGACAGTTTGATGCAGGAAAAAAAAAACTTCAACAATCAACTACATTTGACAACGACGAATTATCATATAAAACACAACACACCACAGTAGTTTTGCACTTCAGAGTCAACCTCTACATATTTAATTCCCGGGGTAGTATACATGAATTCTACTCACATGTGATACACTCTTTTCTCTAAACGTCTGGTGGCAATTCTCATGCCCACCGCTTGGTCCACCCGGATGATCGTCGAGTTGCCATGACGGCGGAGGCGGTAAAGAACGCGCGCGCGGAAGATGGGCCTCACCAAATGCGAAAAAAAAGAATGTAACACACAGAGGGGATTTGCCTTCTTGTTGCTTATCTTAGGATGCTTCTCTCTGCTTTTGGGCGTTTGGGCACATGAAACACGGACATAGTACTCTCAAGTATATATATATATACATACGCATATATATATATTAGTATATGTATATATATGTATATGTGCATATATATATGTATATATGTATGTATAAATCACATATTAAATGGAAAAAAATTACACACGTATACACTTATATGAAATAACTATACGTGTATGTATATATCGTAGATATATATGTAGAAATGAGGATAAAGGACAAAAAAAAGAGGTCAGAGAAAGAAGGACGCCATGAGCAAAGGTCAGCGACGTGGATAGTAGTGTGTGGTGGAATTGGATGATTCGCCAGTTGGGCTTCCTTGTCTGTATATGTATATATGCACGTATGTATATATACACTTGATGAAAAATTCCCTCGTGGCTGTTTTCTCACTCTCGTACAATTTACGTCAGGGCGACGACACGGTTGTCAGAGCAGAGCGTTGGCCCGCTAGTTTCATGTCGGCCAACTACTATATATGTGTTAGTGTATGAGTGTATGCCTTCGTGTGTGTGTGTGTGTATGGCGCAGAGTAGAGGTGTATTGTATGTAGGTAGATAGGTATGCTGGCTTGCTCTCGAATGCGAGACACTGGCGGCTTTTGCAGCAGCTTCACTTCATGGCCGAATGTTACAACGTCGACGATGATGATGACGAGAGTGGCGTTAGACTCGTAGTTAGCATATGAAAGAGGAGCGAACGGAAAAAAAGGTGGAAACGGATCCAAGAAGCGCGCGATGACGGAGAAGCGTCGCGTTGATTCACATACACATACATATATATATATACATACATATATATATACACACAAAATAATTTTCGGAAAATCGTTGGGTAGGAGGAGTGAAGACAAAAAATAACCTACGGGTTGAAAAACACTTGGAGTTCACTCTGTCGATGAGTCTCCCTCAGAGGTGCTCGATGAGCAACATCGAGCAACACCGAGCGGCATCAACAAACCCGTCGGTGGCGGCCATTACACGCGACAAGGATAACAATGGTCGGTTGACTAAAATTTGAGGCGAGAGGAGTGTACGCTCCGCGCAACGCTACATACCTCCCCGGGATATATGTTGGATACACCAAAGAGAGCCGATATCACTGTGTGACTACTCTCTGTTCTCGTCACACTCTCACTCCCTCGCACCCACCGTTATGTACTATTCGCGCGCCAGCAGCAGCTACCTTTTTTTCTCTCACGCGGGACACACAACGGCTCAAGTGGAAGAGAGAGCGCCTTCCGTGACATTAGACAATCGTCAAGGTCGATGTGAGACGTGTATGGCCCCACGCCATGAGAAAACGATTGCAACGCTGCAGCTATATTTCAAAATGGCCGCGAGAAATTATAAATTCACAGAATTCCTATTCTTTCACAGCAGTGCTCTAGTAAAATATCATTTTTGCATGAAAACAATCCAGCTCATACTAATAATAGCTAAAGGAAAAGAAAATACATTTATTTCGCAAAGTAATCCCAAGCTTCTCTCATGAATTTGAACGAGGTTAAAAATTCTATTCATTGAGCTATGATCTCTTCCTTGTTTCATCATAAGCATGAGTACTATGCACTTGTGATATATTCAGCATGGATGATTAGTTGAAACAAAAGTAATCAAATCAATTCATAATTAAGTAATTTGCCCGAAATTCATGAAGAATTATGAGCAATATGCCAACTCTTATGATAATGTCGTCACTGGTTCGATTTGGTTGCCACCTGGTGGCCATATTGAAAGGAGTCACCCAAAACCAGCACTTATCGCTGATACGTCCATTCCGCTGTAAAATACTGTTGTTTGAAAAAAGAGATCCTATTACAGTTGCAATGAAATTGTAGCCATCGTCCTTACCAGCCCACACGACATTTCATTGTAGCGACATCCCTCTCTGACATCATAAAAGTATCCTGAAATCTTTATGATATACACTAGACATCCAACACGCATGCGCTGAATATGCATATGAAAAACATCCCTTATGAAAAGTTAAGGTACTTTTCTTCTTGCAATTTATCTCTTCTTTCATCTAGGTATCCTTCATTAATCTGTTAATCTGAGTATTTCTAACCAATCATATTGTTATGCTGTAATCAACTGGAGTGTTTTTGTAACCAACAATATCTCTTTTTATGTTTAACACATAAAAATATTAACATCAATTTCGAATTTTGACCTCCTCTTTTTCTAGACGTCGTGAAGTGGATATAAACATTTGGAATGCGGAAGAGGCGCAGACGCAAATGTGGAGGCGCGAGTGAGATTTGAAAAGAGATGACGGGGTCAATTGACTTCAGTCGACGTCGCGACGTCGCCGCGATATCAGCTTGCGAATATTTAAATCCCTATTTTTTCTTTTTTTTATCTCCATTACAATCATATGCAGTAAAACATAAGTATTTCAGTTATGTCTAATTTTTTTTTATGATTCCAAATAATCGTACTGTACACATGAATGGTAAGGACATCTGAATATTGTATTCATCATCAAGAATCTTGTTAATTCTACACATTCACATAGAATATATAATAATGTTTGGTAGATGGTAAAGTAAAAAAAAGTGTCGCAGATGACGTGGTGGTGGTGCAGAGAATTGATGATTAAGAGTCAAGATTATAAAGATTAATAATCTGCAATAATATCAACAATAAAATGTCGAATTCATCGAAAGAAAGGAAAACGACCATTCGGCCAAAAATAAAGCTACCAGTACCTGGTCAATATGGTCATTATCCGCAAACACCAATTGGATATATGAGTACCCCTTATGGACAAACACCAATACCAATAACACCTGGATCTGGTCAACCAAATCCATTATATACAAATAGAGCAAGTGAATTCGTATTTGCCCAATTCAAAGGGATTAAAGACTTTGGAAAAACAGGATTGAGCATGGGAGAAACGAGTGCTTTTTGGCTCTATGAGAAGGTAAAATTATAAAAGAGGATCACTTGTTTTCATCTGCTTCTTCAATTTTTATATCATATATAGTAATAGAACTATTTGATCAGGTCAGTTCTTGGAGTAGACGTTGGTTCACTCACATTTTCCTGTTTGTCGTTGTGTTGCTGTATAGCATTGCAGGTGCTTGGTTATTCGTTTATCTGGAAGGTATGCATGAAGAACGAGTACTTCTTGACATCAGAAAAGATCGGTAAGATCAGAGTAACGCATCCCATTGAACACTGTAATTATAAATAATTATAAATGAACATTCCGGTATTTGTATTAGGAATGAAACAATTCGTGAAATTCGAAAATTTTGTGAAAATGGCGATTTGCTCAATCAAACTGATCGATGGCGTGGTAAAATAGCAAATCAGTTGATACAATATGAGATTAAATTAAAGGAACATTATAAGCATGGATTGATGTCGGAAAGTGAAAAAGTTTGGACGTTTTGGAATGCCATGTTTTACTGTGGAACTATTTACACGACCATTGGTAAGTTTTAGTACAATTCTCTCTTCTTCGTTTCTTTTTTTCTTATTCATATATATATTCGTATCCATCCATGTTTCATAAACGATGTAGTTTGTGGTGAAGAAAGAGGCTCTTAAAAAAAGCGATCAATGTACAAATATATTTATACACACACGCACAAACACGTACACGCATTAGTAATACGAATACTCCATTTCCCATTTTTTTTTTTATTATTATTCTACTTCTTTGATTTTTGTTTCTTCACGGTTACCAATACGAGATATCCCACGCGTCCTATTTCGGGAGTGTGACACCTTACGTAAGAAGAATCTTCAAAAAAGAAAATGAACAAAATGTAATAAAGAAGGAGAAGAAGAAGAAGCAGATGATAAAGATGAGATATGGGAAAGATAAATGGAGAAAAGACTGAGAATCTCTTTGAGTGAGGAAATTTTGGCGCGACGATTCCGCAATTTCGTTGCCACTTGACACCACCGACAGTTGATTTACAAACAATTCCACAATAAAACTAATGACAATTGTCGAAATTTTCAATATAACTTTGAGATGATCATTTCTCATTCTGAGAATGCGGTGGGCCGTAATGTCATCAAAGTTAATCAGACGATGTCATCCACATGATTTTCTATCTTAGACTACGATCACGCAAATGTATAGTAAACAAAGACTTAGCGCACATATATATGAATATATTAGTCCGAGTGCAGTGTGCGTAAGGTTTGCAGCTAGTGGTGGGAGCTCGAGCTTTATTTTCGTCCTATTTCTCATTTCTCGTATATCGTGGCGTCTTTTCGTCGGCTTCACATTGTCTTGTCGTGAAGACCTCGCTATCAAGGATACCATAGTTAACGAAGTAATATCAACGTCATCATTACCATCATCACCATCATCATTATCAATAAAGCTGGTGACAAATGGAGGACAGTTATACGGTGCATCGACGTCGCAAAGCCGCAGCAAGAAGACGTGACAAAACTCCAGAAGCATCAAGAGCTATGGCGGCAAACAAAGATGTCTGCAATGAAGATGATGAGGAAGAAAACAAAGAGAAAGAAGAGGCAAGATTAAGAATGGAATCAATGGTAGAGGATACAGAGAGAATGGAAGAAACGGTGAACGATAGAAGAAGAAAATCACCCCGTCCACCAACACCCAATCGTATTGTTGAAGATGATAAAAGTAATCGAGTGAAACAAGACATTGTTGAAGAAAAATGTGAGATTAAAGTGGCATCAGCTGCTGGTTATGGAAAGGATGCGACCATGTTAGTGTCCGATCAAGTTGTACATATAGATAAAAATGTTGCTGTGAAAGAGATGATGAACGAAAATAGAATGGATGCGCCAATTAAGCGAACGAAAGCGCATGGTAGTGGTAGCGAAAAAAGAGAAACGTCGAGACAACGTGGAAAACGCTCGGAGCAAAAACGTGAATCAAGTGATTCAAATTTTGCTGATGATGATGACAAGTCAGAAAGAAGCGAGGCAGATGAAAGGAAGAAAGGAAAAAAGCACAAACGTGGGCGAAGAGAGAAAGATGTACAAAGGATTGAACAGACACAGCCACCGCAGCCGCCACAACAGCAACAATCACTTTCCGTTAGCACATCAACACTCGGTAAACAGATAATCCCATTGAGCGATGACACGTTGATT
This sequence comes from Meteorus colon, assembly GCA_030523085.1. Lineage (NCBI taxonomy): Eukaryota > Metazoa > Arthropoda > Insecta > Hymenoptera > Braconidae > Meteorus > Meteorus colon. The sequence continues at coordinate 37,533 of JAPYZH010000112.1, read as the reverse complement.
AAAGATTATATGAAAGCACAACAAGAGTATGAAAGGAGAGAAATTGGTATTCTTGATGTTGATCTGGACGACGAGGTTGATCCCCGAATAGAACAATCATTCAGAAAGCGAAGAAAAAGTCGAATAGAACTGAAAGAAGAAGACAGCAATGAAGAAGTTGATGAAAGAATCCGTCCGTCCACTAGACTGTGGTCCTGGTTACAAAGTTTTTTAGTCAAGAAAAAAGTTGTTATCGATGAGCAGCCAACTTTTCAACCAAAAAGAGAGATTGAAATAAAATCCGTATCAAAATTTGTTAATTTCTTCCATCTTCTGTCAGATATTCGGCTCGAATTCAAAGCATTTGCTCATGAGAATCCACAAGAAATTTATCTCCTACGTAAAAGTCGTAATAAATGTATCAATCAATTGTTATTGATAATTATTTATTGCGGTCTTGGTGCTTTTATATTTCGTTTCACCGAGGGTGCATTTGAAACATTTTATAAGTGTGGAGTTAAAAGAGTGAAACGCGATTTTTTGGATAGTTTATGGGATTACAGTCACAATTTACGTGAAGATGATTGGAAAAGTATGGCGAGAAGAAAGCTCATGGAATTTGAGGAACAACTACACGCAGCACATGAAGCTGGTGTTCACAGTTATAGCGGACAAAAAAGCTGGACTTTTTTGAATGCAGTCGTGTATTGTTTGACTGTGATTACAACAATTGGTGAGACGCTATTTTATGCGCCTCGAGAATAATAGAAAGAAATATATTTCTGTATTTGTTTGATGATTATGGACAATGTCATGTACAATGAGACAACTGAATAATTCGTTTTTGATCCGTAGGTTATGGTCATATATCACCAAGTACAACAACTGGACGTGCAGCTACGATAATCTACGCAATCTTCGGTATTCCCATGTTTTTAATCATTCTCGCGGACTTTGGTAAACTATTTACGCGTGGCATTAAATTTCTTTGGGCATTTGTAAGACGAGTTTACTATACTGGAAGCTGTCGACGAGTTCGACGGACAGGACCTGTTCAAGTAATCCATCGCATCCACATATTAAATTGTAGTTAATCAAAAACTTCATCAAATTGTTCTCTAGCAAAGTGTTCTTTCAATCAATACAGGAGGTCATGAAGGGCGTCCAGTTAGTATATGATTTTGCGACATTTAGACGTCCTTCACAAATGAATCCAGAAGAAATCGAAGAAATGAAGAAACAACAATCACAAACAATACTGAATTTAGATGCTAATGTACCGCCATCACAACCAGGCACACCAGGAACACCAGCACTATCGAATTATATCATTGACGATGAATTCAATTTACCAATATCCGTGGCCATTTCAATACTAGTTGGTTATATATTTGTTGGCGCAACTGTTTATAACATTTGGGAACCATGGGGTTTCTTTGAGAGTTTTTATTTTGTATTCATATCAATGAGCACAATTGGTTTCGGTGACTACGTGCCCAAGGTAAAAATTTATTTACGAATTATGTAAACATACATAAATACTATTGTGTATCAGTGTGTTTATGCTGTGACTTTAATTTTTTTGTCGTACAACGGTTAAATAATTAGTTGGTAAAATTATTTTTTTCACGCTGGAAACATTAGATGGTAAGAAAGTCCATTCAAATGTTATAGTCCTTAGATAATAATTCAATTTTTTTAATTCGCAATATTAGCAAAAAATTTTTCATCTATAATATAATCTTATCAGCGTTCCAATTTTTTTTTTAGCATCCTATATACATGATGTGTTCGATAGTGTATTTGGTGTTTGGCCTTGCTCTCACGTCCATGTGCATTAATGTCGTTCAAGTACGTGTAAAATAATGACCAATTATTCTACTGTTTTTTGCTCAAAGTTTCCGACTAAATATGCACAATGTCAAACTCTAACATTAATTTGTTTCTCATGTAGGTAATGCTATCCGACTCATTCAAGCACGCAACACAAAAGATAGGCGCCACAATTGGATTTGATGTGCCTGAGTACGATGGATCGATAGAACCGTCGGCACTACCACCGGTAGAACTCGCGGAAATTCACGCAACAATCAAGGAAGAAGACGAAGAATTGCACAAAGAAGCACCATATGCTAAAGCCGAAGATGTTGAATTGTAATGAATATTTTACCTCACATGCTCTTCAACTTAAATAATTTGTTATTTAGTCCTTTTTGATATCAATATTCTCATGAAAAAATTAACTCGATCAATATATATAATACAAAATTTTTCGCGTATTTATCGTCATTATGCTAATTCAATTAAATTGAAAAAAAAAATCTGCGTGAAAAATATCATGATATTGCAGCGAATTATATTTGAAAAATAGCAATATTTATTATAACTTCGCGTTATAAAACATCTTTCTTGATATAATACATACATTTTTGTCAATCCGTCTATTGCTATAATGCGCTTTGCGATAAAAATATACGGGCACAAATCAAAATTATTTTATCTTCAATTGCAAATCAGAGCAAAAATAACTCTATAAATATATAAATATATAAATATGTATACATACGAATATATATATATACTTATAAGAATAACGAATACATAATAAGGATCGTTGAGCATATAAATTTGCCAATGCTGTGAAAATCTAGTTATAATTCAATTGCAGGATGCTTACACAGCACAGTGATTCAGGAATATTGTGCCTTTTCATTAATAAAAATGTAAAAATTATTCGTGAAAATCATTTAACATATATCATAAAAAATTATATTTCGTACATAAGTTGTGAATTCAAGAGCTGAGAGCAATCTGTTTCCGCTGTGTGAGCAGCAATTGCATTTCGGACAGCGAAACAAAAAAAAAGAAGGTCTGATATTGACAAATACATTAATTTGTCAGACGACCCAGTGGTTCACATGTGAAAGGTATGGTTGGGAAAACTGTACGAGAATCCTACGTCAAATACAGTGCGGGTATTCGTTACGTGAATAACAGAATTGTGTGACGTCAGTACGTCCGCAGTATCGTTTAACTGCTGTGGATTTTGCGCCAGAGGAGAATGAAAAAACCATGTGCCTATTGCGCGCGCGTTGCTGCGTTGCCACACTTTTGGATGTAGATACGATAAAGAGAGAAGAGGTGAGGGAAATAAACACAAGAAGAGAGAGAGGGAGTGATCTAGTTTGCAGACAATATGGCATCTATATGACACCGAGGGTTTGTTATTGTCGTGGAGCACATTGCATTCATTGAAACTTTTTAGTTTTAGTTTTTTCTTTTCTATCATCATCATCATCATCATCACCATCATTAATAGAACATACATTCATTCAATATGTCCCATGTACAGTATGTGGATGAATTAGTGAAGGAATATTTACTATTTCGTGGATTCAGTCAAACACTGAAAGCATTTGATATTGAACTCAAATCTGAAAAAGAGAAAGGCTTCAGGGTAAGGACAATTCATATTATGACTCTTATGACGACATAGGAGAATTTTGTGGTTTATTTTTTGTACTTTGTTGCATATAATGTTTCTCCTTTGATTCTAGGTGGATAAGATTGTCGACCAATTGATGCAATATATTTATGTATTCGATTTGACGTCACTAAGAGAACTTTGGGGACATTTAGATACAAGAATGTTTTCACGTTTGGAAAGTCATTTTGTTCCTAGTGTGAGAAAATTGGAAAATGCTGTTTTGAAAATGTACCTGGTCAATGCAACAATGAATAATAAACAGGATCGTGTGCATGAATTTTTCACGAAAATGACGCCAGAATTGCAAGGGCATTCGGAGTGGAAAGATTGGTTTGGTAAAATCATTTATTGAAATGTGAAAGTTATTTGGCGAAACAAATTGCTGATCATATATTTAATTCTACAGCATTCCCATTCATCAAAAATCCCGAGGATAATCCTACATTCTCAGTGCATTTCAGTAAACAGTGGCAGGATACAATGCTCGTTTCACTTCACAATTTTCTAGCAACAATATTTCAAGTAGGTAATGAACAATTACTACTTTAATGTGACTATGAACTGTGGGAAATAGAACAGAGCTTTGAAAACAAATTTTTAGTGTATGCCACAACCAACATTGTTAATGATTGACGACGATACAAACAAGATGAAACGTTTACAAGAAGAGAATGATACGTTGAGACAGTTACTTAGTGAATCAACAAAAGTTGACAATATTGCTGACGTCAATCCAGGATCTACGCCACAACAGCCACCAATTATGGATGACTTTTACATAATTGCTCAGTAAGTAACATAACCAATTACCGTCATACTACAAACATACATTACTTATCAATACCATTTTATGATTGTACAGAGAATCTCCATTAATGGAAAATCCCAAAACACTCCGTAGTTTGATAAAAAATATTGGCGGTAGTTCTAGTCCCATACTTCATCGTAAATCCTTGACGAGTAGTAAAAAACCTAATGAATTATCAGACACAACAGCCGCAACAAAAAGAACATGTACGAAGGGACGAGTTAATTCTCTCAGTAAAGACGTTGTTGGAAAGAGAAGTATGAGTTGTGATTCGAGATTGACGAGAAAACGTGATTTTTCTATTGACACAGCAGCTGTCGAGCGAAAAACCAAAGATAAAATTGAGTCCAACTATATTCTTTTAAGTCAAGTAAGCAGACAATTTCTAACTCAGCCCATTATTTTTTGTCATAAAAATTGCAGTGACGGATAATTTAATTTCAGGAAGAATATACGGAACACAAAACGTCGATAATCCAGTGCAAAAGTAATACAAGTGGATCATTTGTGGCAACTGGTGATGCTGACGGCATTATTAAAGTGTGGACTCCTATACCATCACCAAAGTAATTACGCTAATATTTATACATATATGAAGTGCAGCTCATTTGTTTGGATGGACTAGTAATTTATATCAGAAATAATTGAATAATGGAATTCCATTCAACAGGACTGTTGCAACTTTTACGTCTACAACAGCGAATTCAAATAAAGCTGTTACTGCCCTTGATTGGATATCAAAAAATGAACGATATTTTTTGCACGGAGATAACAACGGTTCGATACAGTTGCACGATACTAGAGATTCTAAAACACTTTGGGAAATTCAACACGAGGGTTCACGGATTGTTACGCTTCTGTGTAACCCATCCGATTCAACATTTGTTTGCTCTGTATCCGATTCGAATGAAAGTAAACTGCTATTGTATGATATAAAAGCGAAGCGGCTAGAAAGAATTTTACCAATGGATGGAAATTTGACTGCATTGTATTCCGCATTCAATCACAATGGTCAATTATTAATAACCGGGTTGTCCAATGGCAATTTATTGATCCACGATCTGAGGAGAAATGAAATCATTGATAATTTCAATTGTCATTCATGCCCTGTCATTGATGTTGAATTAACAAATGATTATACGAATATCTGTTCACTAAGTGAAGATGGAAAATTGTGTCAACGAAGTCTAAGTCAAACTAATAAAATAATGTGGGAGACAAAAATAAAGATTGAAAAGAATGCGGTTCATGGGAAAATGTTCACTTTTGATCAACCCGGTAGTCACATGTTGGTGTGCACACAAACTGGTGGTAATATATACAAAGTGAGTATTGAAGAAGTAAATAACTTCATCTGTTATTCTCGATTGGTCATGATATACATGGATATTGTTTCAAGATGCCGCCAAGTGTTCAAGTCAAAATCCTCGAACTTGGTGGACATAAAGGTACTCTATGCTGTGACTGGTCCACAGCCAATCAATCAGGAACATGTATCACAGGTGGGGCCGAGGGTAAAGCAAGAGTATCAACATTACTTTCACCATGATATAAGAATAAAATTAGCATTTGTATAAATTCGTGATGAAACATACGATCAATTGATTTAGACGTTTCCATGTTTCTTTTACTGATTGGTTCTAGATGCAGGAGAATTTGTAGATAATGTCCAAATATTGTAATAAAAAATATTTATAATGACTCATATTCATAATTTACATCACTGTCTGGTACGGAATGAATCCTTCATCTACATTTCAGAGGAAACATGATGTATTTAATACTGTTCGAAGATCAAATAGAGATAAATTTACGAAGGCGGTTGTGAATCGATCCGCGCCGGAATGGACCTGTAGAATCAAGTTGGGGTGACCAATAGCGACGTAGTGCTTCTTGGATCTCTATTGTTGAAATTGGTTTTATTGTAGACCCTTTTCCATGTTGATATGGTTTATATGTTGTTGGATTGCAATAGTTCAAGCGCAATCGATCCAAACTGTCACCATGAATTTTATTTTGATCTTGCCTTACCAGGAATGCGAAATCCATAATTTGTGCTACAGTCTCATACGCCAAAAAACTCAAAATTGTTATTGCATTTCTCGTTAGTTTCACATCATCCACAGATATCCAATTCTCGAATTTTTGGCCGTTACATCTATTAGAAAATGTTGCTGCTCTTGCCTTGGTGTACTCCATATAATGTAGAGTATCCATTTTTCTACTCGCCAATTCAGCACGAGCATCGCGATTATGTTTAACATAATCAACTCGATCAGGCTTATCCGTCAACTCGCCGATATTATCAATCAAACTGATAAACTTTTGATAAGTCTTCTTTTTCGAGCCATTACCTTCAGTATTTAATCCCATTGCAGAATCATCAATATCCAGAGATTTTGTTAGTGATCCTTTGAACGCTTTCAGATCTGCAAATTCAATATATAGGAATAAATCATCGTGTGTTACGAACCATTTATTCTTTCTTTCGGTTTTAAAGAATGAGGAAAGAACAAAGAAAATATAGTGTTACCGAGATATTTCACAAGCCGTTGTAATTTAATTTTATCACGTCGAAGCAAAAACAAAAAGTCACGATCATCAACAACTTCCGAGTCTCTTTCATTTGCAATTTTACAAGCCTCATATATCAGAGACCTCATTTCACGATATACTACATCATTGATGAGTTTTGCAGATTCCATTAACGGTTCAGAACAATCACCAAATCCATACATCATGCGTCGAATCTCTGAAATATTTTGAACAATTCATTATTTCTTACAACTAATAAAAACTTAACCTTAATTCCATTGTACTCATAATATACATACCGCAAATGTAATTATTCGGATCTGATTTAAGCTCGTTAATATCTGTCACTTTTAATACTGATTCCATCATAGCTTTGTATTATATCGGTATCCTTAACATCCGTCAATGTTTATATTTGTCTTTGGCGAAATGATAGAAAATAAATTTAGAATAACATCGTTAGTCGTTACGCATGTGAAAACCATTCGCCCGCCATTTTTCTTTATAATGGAGACTGCGCACGTGCCTGTTTAGCATTTAAATTCCGGCTGAAGAATCTCAAAGATTACTGATGTAGCATAACCGAATTCTCAACAACTTTTCATGAATATACAACCGAATTAAATAATACTTTCCGCATCGAATTATTGAAGAATTAAGGGGACATTTCAATTCAAAATGAAATTATATTCAGCAGTAGTTATGATATAAAACCTATTTATTATTAAGTCCATTTATGAGTCTAAAACAATCTGTTCAGGTACAACTTTGGCCACCTTCCTGGGTTCTTTAACTAACGTTTTCGGACATTGCATCTCTGTCCAACTGATAGGAACCATTGAAACCCCTTTTGATAATCATACAAACAAATTAATAGATAATAACAGTGAAATTTCTATTTCGTACAATTATTCTTTACATAAATACCAACCTTCTTGACTATGTGCAACAACAACTCCCAACTCATTTTCAGCTGTACTCAATGAATACGTATGTGCCTCTGTCATAGGTAACTATTCACAAAATAGGATTCAATATAGATATAATCGATACAATTTATGAATGAAAAACAAATCACAATACAATAACCAAAAAAGGATACAACTCTTGCAAGTATAATATCTCCAGGTCGAAAAGATTTGTATAATTCTACTCGATCTTTTTCCGTTGCACGCACATCTTCTTTTCTCAATACACCTCTGTATGGTCTACTCAGAACTACATCGCCAATACATTTCAAGATGCATTTACAGAATCTTTGATTGACTATTGTTACCATTGCAGTGACGACATCACCGGGTGCTGGAACAATACTTTGCTCCGTTGTACCATTCACTATTACAGTTTTCGTTGTATCATCGTCATCAGTAATTATTTCAACAGTGCCAGCAAACTTTGAATATATATAACCATTTTGTTCATAAGTGCCTGGTCCAGGAAGACAAAATTTGCTTGATAGACAAAGTCGCTGCCCTAAACAAAAAATTGAGGTTAGGTTTATCGATGTAGGATTCAATGGTCGATGTAATAGATAAAAATATTTACCTGGGATACTGATGAGACCGCCTTTTCCCATCGTTACTGAAAGAATCCAATACAAAAATATGTTATTTATATTTACCTAATCCGACTGTAGCACATGGATTGATATGCTTTTTTCTATTTACCTTTAGTTTTTTCAACCATTGAGTAATGTGTCGAACCATGCCAAACGCAGCCAAACAGTATAATTCTGCTTTCGGCTCACTTCGTGGGTATTCGGATTAATTCAAAACCTATTACTATTCGTTCTTTCATTTCTCTTATTCCCGCTATGACTTTGCAGCTATGATATCATATAATATGAGGATGTAAACTTTGAAAGAACTCTAATCTTCAAAACTTTCGCCAACATATATTGAATAGGTTGATTTTTTTTTGTCGCTCTTTGCTAACTGGGCGAGATTTACCTTTTATTCAGTCACGGTTGGTCGCGGTGTTATTGTGAAACACCTTCAGATGAATGAGGAAAGAATGACGTAACATTACGTTCAATTTGTAGTTCATATATTGGTATAGAAGTCTTTTGTTTCAATTTTTAGAAAATGAGGTCGTAAAATGGCTAATTATTGCATTGACGTAATATTTTCCAGAGCGCTTGTGAAAAGGTAGAAAATTTTTTAGTATTCAAGATGCAATGTTCAATAATATATAAAACTTTCTGCAATTACAGTCACGGTTTTTCGAAACCAATCGTCAGCGATTCAGCAAAAATTGGATTATATATATATATACATAAATATATATATATAAAGAATAGAAGGAGAACAAGTATTTAAATATCATTCGATACTTCATCTATTTGTTCAGTGAACATGTGAGATTTATCCCTTCGATTATTACTATCCCAACTTCCAAAAGTAATTGAGATTGTAATTACATTTTTTTTCCAGCTTTCAGCACTTTTGACATTCCTCGAATTCCTGTTTATTTGAACGATTATTTTATCATAATAAGCGGAATTAACGTAGCAACCGACTGAAATATTACATCTCCTCTCCCGATATATTCACCTACTGTTATAATCACTAGATATGAAAAAAACCGAGTGACTTTTAGTGTCTTTGACCCTCAAAATCTTCAACAAAACAGTGAAATTTATATACAACACTTAACGCTATATAAAACATGGAATACTTAGAAAAAATAAATATCGTACGTTGCTTACTCTAGGCAAAAGTATTAATTCCAATCGAAGATATGCAAATGAAAAAAAACTTATCTAGTCGATACGAGTGAAATCATTTCGTCGGAATTTAACAACATAAGTTTCCTTGATGCTTACTTGGTATCGAAATTATAAATTACACAACCGTGATGGGGATGTGGTAAAGAAAAAATATAGATAAATGAATTCCAACTCAATAATTTACACTAAAGATTTCAACCCTTCTTGAATTTGATCAATAATATCGCTATAGTTTGGAATACAATAATCCAAATAAATGTCGAAATAAATCCAGCGTATACTGTTGGCTCAGACATTTTCCAGCCTCGTGCCAATATTGCACGTATTGATTCTGTACTCTTCGTTAATGGTAAAACATAACTAATGGCTCTCAGAATAGGATGCATGCCTTCGACAGGCCAAATTATACCACACAACATTACTATTGGTAAAAAAGAGCCCATGGCCATGTACGTTGCACTTCGTTCAGTATCACATGCGCAAGCAACAACGAAACCTGAAAAAAAAATATCGTTGAAAATGAACAAGATCGCACAATAAAATGAAAGCAATATATATTGCAAATATTTCACATTCTTACCGAAACACATGCCACATAATCCTGTAATTATAGTCAACACAGTCACCCAGACAATTTCGCCATCGCACGTGAGTTGGAAACATGCAAACGCGACTATAAGTACCATCAATGTTTGTCCAGTCATCACTACAAATTGAGTTACAACTTGTGCGAATAATATTTCAGTTCCAGTTAATCCTGATACTAAACTTCTTTCCAATAGACCTTCATTACGCTCTAACAACATAGAACCAGATGTCAACGCAACCGAAAGGAAGAAAATGATTCTGTGAATCAAATTAAGAATATTATATGTTATGACATCAATGCTATATCAAGAGTTATCATCAAAGTTGAGTTACACTTACGTCAATATTATTCCTGGTGCTGCAAAATCTGTGAAATTAGGTTCTCGTGGTCCATAAATAGGTGTCCTAAACTGTAAATTTAATCAGTCAGTGAATTTCCACGTAAACAAATTGTTTTTATCCTTCACTACTTCTATCAAAACAACTGAACTTACGTCTAACGGAATCGCAGTTAATTTTTCGCTGTAATTACATGCAACTGTAATATCCTTCGCGAAGCTCTGATACGAGTAGAGAAGATCACGTTGGAGTAATTGACCAATTTGTTGATCTAGTGGTCAAAGTGGTACGTGTGAAAACAAGAAGATAATATGGATATAAAAAGTAATGTACAAGATCAATGTAAAGATCAAACAAAAATAATAATAAAGTTAATTACTAGACATATCCATAATGACAATCATATCCGCATACTGAGCGGTCCATTCGTCGGCGTCCTTGCCCTCTTCGATTCTTGCTACTAATGAGTCTGTATAATTTGCGGGAAAGGTGATAGCCGCCCATGCCCAACCCTTTTTAACTGCATGTTGTGCCTCTTCCACAGTTGTATAATTCTTAAATTGAACTTTTCGCTTCTGTAAATGTGCCAAATATCGACAACTCAACATATGTTGATCACATCCAACTGTTGGTACACACATTTCATAACTGCTATTCATCAATTCATGATTGACAATTGCAACACCAAGATTAACTGGATCTTTACCAATTGATAAACAAAATATAATGATTTGCAATACTGGTAACCCAATAATAAATAGCATCATTCCAACATTACGCCACATCCATAAGAAATTTTTCCAAATGAGTGCTTTCATGTGTTGCGGATCGAGCATTTTAAAATTATCATGGCCTTTCTCTTCTGGTGGTAATTCAGATAAATGATCGTCATCTGATGTAATGGCAATACTTCTTCGTCTACTTGATATACTAACATTATCACCAAATTCACCGCTCATTTCTTCATCAGCATCAATGTCTGGTGGTACACCAGTAACACTGCTTAAAATACTACTTCGACGTCTCAGTCCCATATTTTGTCGTTTACTCAATTTCAAAAAAACAGCTTCTAATGTATCCATACGATGCATCTCCATCAAACGTCTTGGTGACTCTTCAGATAAGAATTTCCCACCTCTCATCAAACCAATCATTCCTGCTTGTCGTGTTTCTTCAATATAATGAGTTGTAATGATAATTGTCCGAGCACCATCTTTAGTAATTGCTACCAAATGATCCCAAATATTTTGACGCAACACTGGATCAATTCCCACTGTGGGCTCATCCAAAATCAATAATTCTGGGTCAGGTATTAATGTTGCGGCTATTGAAACACGACGTTGTTGTCCTCCAGACAAATTTTTAACGAATCTATTTTCATTCGGCAGATCTAAAAGCTGTAAAAGTAAACTTAGAATTCCAATTTTTTTTTGTATCCTTTTTTTTTCATTCTGAATGTGGATTACCTTCATGAGGAACTCGAGTTTTGCGTCAACTTGCGCTGTCGTCATACCTGCACACCAACCAAAATAAATCAGCGTTTCACGAATTGAAAATTCTCCATAAAGTGCAGTTTCTTGTGGCATATAACCGACTCTTGGTCCTGGTACTCCGGAACCTTTTGATCCTGGTTTACCTCCAAGCACCCAAATCTCACCGTCATTCAGACGTCGCCTTCCAACAATGCATGATAGCAGTGTTGTTTTACCACATCCGCTCGATCCCAGAAGACCATATCTACATCATCAATTTGAGCATAAATTATATAAAAAGACTTTGTATTGATGCGATATGTCATCTTGAAATAATGATACTTACATGCAGCCCTTTGGCACAGTCATATTGAGACTGTCCAAGACAATATTTGGATTATTTTTTGGGCCATATTTTTTGTATGCACGACGAACACACACTGCTTGTCGTCGTCGTGTGTCCAATGTTGATGCTTGTGGTTGAAATTGTGCTCTTCGAGTTTTTAATTCAATTGATGCACTGACTGTTGATACCGGCGTTGGTGTTGACGTCGTCGACGTCAGTCCCGGCGCTTCCATGTTCTATAACCAAACAGTTCAAATGGATAAATGAATACACTACTGCAACAACATGCATTTCTTCTCGTCCAGTTCAAGAGAATTTGAATAATTGGAAATCTTCGAAGGACAAACATCTCACACCATTGAAAACCGTTAAAATAGTTGAAATGCTCTAGGATATGACAATGTAAGTATTAATATTTAATGGTGTTTTTGGGTTCTCCTCTATAATTTTCAGGAAATAAAATCGAATATTAATACTAAGCGAAATAATTCTATCCAGAAAAAAATACGTTCCCAAGTTCTTTTGTCAAGCATGAGCATGCAAAGACGCGTTATTTGAACATTGGTACACTGCCTCAATGCTCGGCCATGTGTTTTTTCACGTTTTTTTCATCATAAAGTCACGTCATCGTGCACACAACTAAACTGAAAATCTTGGCAAACGAAAATTCAACAAACGAAATATTACTTTGTCTGTTTCACGTTTAGTTTCATATTTAATTGGCCATTATGATGAAAAATACTGTGGCAATATCATGCACATGCTCATTATTTATGATTATTTATTGAACAATTTATCTATTTTTATACATTCACTTTTGTTTTGCATGTTTTTTTCTTTCATTTCTATTCTGCTTTAGTCTTCTACTTTTTCGACATGACTCTCCTATGTACACATGTGTCTTTGAAATATAGTTAAATATTATGCAGTTAGCAAACGATGATGTAATGACTACTCTCACCAAGCCGCTGGACCGATCGTTTGAGAGACCGGATAATTTCTGGTGAAATCAATGCATCGAAAACTTCACTACTTTTTTTTATCTCCTTACTTTTTATTGATCAATCTGATCGCAAAGTAATAATAATTAGAGAAATAAGAAAATTAGAATTGTAAGAGATGAATATGTTGTTTGAGGTTGATGAAGTTGAAGATTTATTGAAGATGAAAGAACGTGGCGTGATGAACAAATATTATTACAAAGATGAATCACTAGGAATAAATATTATCCATAATAACATTTACAAAAAAAGTGGGAGAATTACTATATTTCCTTTTATTTATTTTTCTGCAGTTCACATCCGATAAGTTTATGAATTTTCAGAATGTCACATTACATCACATCAACAAATATATAATGTGAATTGTTGAGAAAAAGAAATCAAACAAAGTAAATAAAAGAATATTGTTCATTATTTGTTCAATTTTTTTCCTTTTTTTTTTCCAGTTTCAATTTACTCAAACGACACAGAATTAACTTCATTACAATTTGTATTCACATACCAATGATGGAAAAGGAAACAAAATAAACGAATAAGAAAAACAAATAAATAATAGCATGAAATTCATGATAAATTTGAAATATCGAATCTTCATTGTGACGCAATAATATAAAATTCTTTAATATTGTTGTTGTTATTGTTAATATCAAAACTGTAATGCACATGCAATGCGTAATAGCGATTTGATTTTTCTTTTTTTACTGTCTCACTGCATCGCGTTTTTATCAATAATATGTACAATTTTTTTTTTCTTCGGTTCAGTTTCTTCGCACAGAAATAAACTCATAAAGTACACAGGCTGATATCCATAATGTCAATTTTTTCAATTCCTGCATTACCTTCATACGCATACCAAACACGTTGACACACAAACTGCCCAACATTTAAATATTCATTCATACTTTGCACCATAATTGAATTAATCCATAATTAAACATCGTTATAAAGTATTAATTAGAAATAAATTTACAAAATAACAACTAATAATTACCGATAGTTTTGAATTCCAGTACAATAATTAATCACTCACGAATATATCAAATATATTTGATTAACACTGAATTTATTCAATATTTCAAATAATTAATACGAGATTATCATTTATTTCATGTGAATTTAGAACAATTGCGAATGAAGAAATAAAAATTCAAATTCTTTTCTTCCTATGACTGCGTGAATGAAAAGTAACAAAGAAAAACTCAAGCACAATACTGGAGCAGTATAAAAATTAGAGTTGGAGCGTGTGCAAAATGCAATGAAAGAACCGAAAGTGCAAGTGGTTCTCCCGGTTTTGATCGTCGTCTTTCCTGTCGTTGAAGTCACTCGCGACTACCATACACCAATCCAAACTATCTGGTGTAATCGCGCGTGGACTCACAGCAGCACAACTGCCACGCGAAGAATCAAACTTACTTGTGCAATATTACCTGCTTTACTCTATCTACCACCTGAGCTGAAACAACGTGAAGCGATGGTGACGCGTGTATTGGAGAGACTCGCGTGGCTCACATGTAATGGTCAGGTGAGGTAGCGACGTGCGGAGAAATAAATTGAAATAATATGAATGCTGTATATATCCATCTACATTATGAACCATGGACCATGAACGTTGAACGGATGGATCATCCCGTAGGTTTGTATTGATGTTTAGTATCAATTAGCACATGCGAACAGTACAATTAAAAAAATCATTTTATTTGCATTCAGTTGTACATGTAACTATGAAGCAAATTGACAAAGGAAATGTACAATGTGAATAGAAGAAAAAGGGAAGTTATAAATAAACGAATATATTTCATGGATAGAAAAATTCTTCATAATATTTCTTTTATTCTAATGAGAATAGTGAAAGTTCTTCATTACATTTTCGGTTTTTTTAAAACATTCGTTTATATATGATCAAGAGAAATATATAAATGATGAAATTCAAATTTTATATTCATCAATGGAATGCTATTGGTGGTAATGGTGATTGTGTAGATTGGAAGGAGAATTCATTACGTCAGAATTAATAAATCGAGGAATTCCCCGTAGAATAAATTTCTATCGGATACGTAACACACGACTTCTTTCTTTTTGTTTTTCTTTTTTTTTTTTTCTTCAAGCAACTGACGAGAAAATTTCTCCAGGTCAATGCAAACGACTTATTACGTATATGATGCAGTCAAAATCTTCGCCCCTCTTGTTCATTACACACACATATATATATATATATATTGTTCAGTAGTCATCAACTGTATGAGAGAGGATTGG
This sequence comes from Meteorus colon, assembly GCA_030523085.1. Taxonomy (NCBI): domain Eukaryota; kingdom Metazoa; phylum Arthropoda; class Insecta; order Hymenoptera; family Braconidae; genus Meteorus; species Meteorus colon. The sequence continues at coordinate 21,997 of JAPYZH010000112.1, read as the reverse complement.
AAACTTGTTGAGTGACTTTGGACTAAACTCAAGGATAATGGCCCCCTGACCCGATATGTCCTTCACTCATTACATAGAAAGATTTTTCTGCAATTTGTATGCATATGCGAAACATTAGAATATATCTTCTTATTATATTATTGAATTTCATGTTTATTAATTTGTTATAAATTTTATCGAATTTAGAAATTGTTAAAATGTTTGTACGAAATGACGAATTGTAATGTTGTTTGTTATTAATTTTAAGATTTTTAAGAAGGAACGAAAATATTATTGGAATTCATTTGCTTCTTAAATTTATAACTTTATAAAATATTGTATTAATGAAATATTTCAGATTTATATCAATTCTTAGTAAATAATTCCAAACTATTTATTAACATATTTTATTAACAGAGCAAGTCATTGTTCTACGAACAAAATTATCCACACAATTATTTTGATTGATATCATTCCATTGGAATGAACTATTTATATTAGTAATTCTGTATATGTCATTGATGGTATTAATAATTAATAAATATTTGAATATTTATATAAAAATTGTGTTTTTATTGTATATTCACTTATTCCTTATAATCCTCTTCCCTTTCGCATCAGACGACGGGTGGCATTGTTGACTCATTCTATATATAGTGAAGGTCGTCTTGCAGAATATTATTGTGAAATGCAAATTTTTTTTTTTTTTTGAAATATGCATACTATTTTAGTAGAATTTATTGCGGCAAAAAAAAATATATATATTACTGGTAAAGCCAATTGGAGCATCTCGTTTGGATGTAAATTATTCATCTGAGAAATCGTATTAATAGAATATCAAATACGTAAATTTGAATTTATTTGTATGCGTCTTTGTGTGTCTGTGCTTGTGATTGCATCTTTCAGTTGAGATGCAATACGGAAGAAAATTGGAAATTATATCAGTGGAACGAGGAATGGGATAGAAAAAAATTAAGTTACATCCCGCATTGAGTCTAGTGAAAAATACAGAAAAAAAAGGGGTCAAAGTGTATTAGTAGATATATAAAATATACGTCACTGAATCGCGGTGGACGCGCGTGTTTATAGGGATAAGAGGTATGGTGTGTAAAAAAGAAGATCGCCTTGACGTGTTCGCTTATGTGACGACGGTCAACACCAAGCAAAGGTAGATCAACAGAATGTTCGTTATTAATTTTTTATATTTTGTATTTTTCTTTCCGTTTATTTTATTTTTTTTTTTCTTCTCGCCAAATCATCTGATAATATCATGTAACAATAATTATCAATTATTACGCGTACTTTATCGGTAGACGTTTGTTAATCCTCTTCATTCAATATGTTCATAAATATGAGATAAAATAGGAAGAGGAAAAAAAATGTCCTTTCAACAACGGATAAAAAAAATGGTCAGTTTTTTAGTTTTAACATGTCACGCATGATCACTGAAACAAAAAAGCTATGAATGTCAATAGGAATGTGAATTTATTATCATGCATAACATCCAATTCAATGTAACGATCATATTTATGAAGTAACAAAAAAATAGAAGAGCCAATCAATACTAAACAACTCATCATTCGTATTTACACTGTGCGCGAATTTGCATTTCAGGTTCAGTGATTCATTTGAATAAATAGCGCTTGTATTATTTTACCGACTAATAGTAACAACGATTTTTTTCTTACAGTCAGTCAACAATGTAGATTACCAACCTATACAACAGATAATATCTCTGTGAGCGGGGAAAATAAATTCAAATTTATTATCCACTCAACAATATAAAATCCAATAAACCATCGTGATCAATTGTTTAAGTATTAACTAATTGACTTTTTGCAAACTTATGTAATGTAATGCCTGGTTTACTTTTGTCTGTAGAAAAATTTGCGTTGTCAGTTAAAAGAAAAAAAGTCGGTCACGCGGAATGCGCACGTGTACGATGCTTGTTTTACAGATGATGACAGAAAAATTTTTTTTCGTTGAAAGGAGTATTTTATAGAGAAGGGATAAATGATGACAAAATTCATCTGGCATGCAGGAGTGCACCAGCCAGAGTTTCCGTACTTGATGATTGTCTTTACGTTAACAGTCGTTCAAACATTGCCATAGCGACAATATCAATTCTATGTTAAACAATTGTTATTTTATATTAGATATTATAATAAGTGAATACCATATTTTACTAATTGCACTGTGAATTAAATCCTTTTAATGTGATAACAAATGATTTCGACAATCTAAAATTATTAATTACAAAAATTATATAACCGACAGTAATTTATTTTTATTCAAATCCAACTATAAGAAACATTATATAATATATTCAAACAATTAACAGTATCAATTGGATTGCAAAGTTTAAGGGTGAGTGTTTTAACAAAAAATCAATAGATTAATATAAAAAAAAAATGGAATAATATCGAATATTGTTAATAGATTAAAAATATTGAGTCAACTTACTGCACAATTGAGTGTTAAAAATTCGTCAATGTATCCATTTTTTAATATCGTTTTTTTTTTCGTTTTTTTTTCTTCACTTAGTGATTGATGAATGAATTTAAAATATATTCCGTTACAAAACAGGCATAACTGGTGTAAATACACGCGGACCAATTGAAAAAAAGAGGGGTCAAAGAAAAAGAGAATTACAAAAAAAAATTTGAAATCAAAAGATTTGTGTAAGGAACACACACAGATTTATACATAGAGACAAACACACACACATTGTCGAAGGATTCAACGACCTGCCAACACACTTTTACCCACAACTTCTCCACAATATGAAAGATAATAATAAGAATGTTTATAGATATATCGTAGTTGATTTGATAGATTACGTGAATTATTAGACACACAATGTCCACAACAAATTGTCAAATGACACGAACAAATAGATTATTAACAATACTGATGTTAACTAATACCGCAATGTCCCTTGAGACGTTAATTCCACCGTGGTTAAAAGTTATTGAATTTATTTTTCATCGTCATTGTTATTTTTTGTTTCATTATTCTTTTTTCTCCTCCCCTACATCCACTTTCTCTGATATTGTACAGTATATACCGCTCGTAATTGCTTGGTGAACCTGTAAACTGTTATTGGCCTGCTCGTATAAAAGAGACAATAAATAGGCGAATGTAGAAAGTATATTGCATATATTGTAATGATGTTTGTTGATGGTAATATTGTTGTTTAATTTTCATTTATAACAATTGAATGATTTTAAATTTGCAAAATCTTTATCAAATTAAAATCTCGTAATATCTACTGTAATCGATTATGATTTGAAAGCATTAGCGTTATTTATGTCATACGTAATGTTCCCATTTTCAAAATGTTCTGTCATTTATTTCTTCTCAATTTTGATATATTTTTTTTTGCGTCTTTATGAATGGAGTCATGCGATTATAAATACTATTAAAAATGTTATCATATAATGTCCGGTAATTTTAAAAAGATAAAATCAACATTGTATTTTTATTTTTTTACCATATGTCATTATTTTATTTTATAAATATTTTCTTCTATATTTTCCTTTATAATTCTTCAATTTCGGAATTTTCCAGTAACTATTATTCATCTTTAGTTGATCAATATTGATGAGGAGCTTTCAATAAATTTTGAATAGTAAACGAAAAAAATGTTATATCAAGGTTGGTGTTCAATGTCATGAAAAGAAAAAACAAATGCAATCAAACTCATACACATATCAATTCTTGAATAGGATAAACAATCATCTGCATTGAAAACTGAAGATAAAATAACTCGAGTCTATTCGAAAATGTAAATACTAACCTGCATTAAACTTTGTATGAGAATAATCTTATATGTGTGATTAAAATGCAAATGAAGGATTGTAGAAAAACAACATTAATAAATACAAGAAAAAAAAATGACAGTTTGGTTGTACATGTAATTTTTTTTTCACAATTTTCTTATAACTTGCAAATTTTTACAACGAGAAATATCGAGCGTGATACGCATTTAAATAGCAATTTTTCTTTTTTTGATAGATTATGTAAATAAGTTGCATATAACATAAAATTGTCGTGCCTCTTCCTCATCATTTTTTTTTTCCCAACGAATTTACAACAAATAATATACAATCAATACATCAATATACACGAACTCATACACTAAGTATGTCTGAGGAATGAGAGTGAAGAGAGCATCGAAGTCTCTCTTGTCAGTAGGCTAGCGCGCTATCGTAACGGTAAAACTAATCCGGTCCGCGCGAATCCCAGGCACAGTTGCAGTCACTCGTGCGCGTTCGACCCTTCCGGATCATCAGGTATATTTCGAACAATTATAAAAAAAATTTTCATCAGCGCTGATAGTGGTTAATGGCCTAAATAATTTAATAAAAATCCAATTCTATTAACAAACAAGAAAATCACAGTGAAACTTGAAAGAAAACCAAAATGAAATGGGATTGATATAAAGAAGTTTTGTAACGGAATAATTGTGATTGAATTTAAAATCTTGATAGCAGGTGGCATATATATTGAAATTATATTGGATATAAAGTTGTCGTGTTTTAGATTCAGAATACAGAAGTGACGTGGCGGAAGTATAACACGAAAGTAAAATGCCATCGTATTCAGAAGCAATTGTTGTGAGAAATGCAACGAAAAAATATGGAAATAATAAACCAATTCTTGATGGCCTCAACATGTCAGTCGTACGAGGATCAATGTGAATATAAACAATCTCAATATAATTATAAGTACCAACTGAAAATTAAAGAAAAACAATGACAATTGATGTAATTGTATATACAATTAATTCATTAATACAGTCATTTGATTTGCGTTTTTCTTTGAACTAGATATGGATTGCTTGGTGCTAGCGGATGCGGCAAGACAACTCTGCTATCATGTGTCGTGGGAATTCGAGCGTTGGACAGCGGAGAAATCTGGGTGCTTGGCGGAAATCCCGGCAGCAAAGCATCATCAGTTCCCGGACCAAGAGTTGGTTTTATGCCACAAGATATATCGCTCGTTAATGAGTTCACAGTGATGGGTGCACTTAATTATTTTGGCCGGATAAATGATTTGGATTTTACAATAATCAATGAACGTTATAAATTTTTATCTCAATTACTTCAATTACCACCGAAAAATAATTTCATAAAAAATTTGAGTGGTGGACAACAACGAAGAGTATCATTGGCATGTGCTCTTGTTCACGATCCAGAATTATTGATTCTTGATGAACCAACTGTTGGGCTAGATCCAATTTTACGTGAAAATATTTGGAATTTTCTCGTTACTTTGACAAAACGTGGTGTGACAATTATCATTACAACACATTACATTGATGAAGCAAAATTAGCTAATAAAATTGGACTTTTAAGACATGGAAAATTATTAGCAGAAGCTTCACCACAAAGTTTACTCATTAAATGTCGTTGTGATACTCTTGAAGAGGCATTTTTGCGTCTAAGTCAAAAACAAGAGGATTGTGAGGAAAGCCATGGATTGCAACAAATGGATGTTGTCGATACTAATACAGAATGTTTACCTGAACTTGAGGAAATTACCAATTCAACGAATGCAACATCAACAATAATAACATCAACGACAGTAAACGCTGAACAGAATGTTAATGTATCAAACATAGATAGATATGAATCAAGTGCGTCATGGATTAGCAATCCAACATATCGTTCATCACTGCGACGGAAAAATCGACGATTCCAAGCACTGTTAATTAAAAATTTTATACAATTTATTCGGCATCCTGGTGGTATATTATTCGCCGTAGTGTTTCCCTTGCTCCAAATGAATATATTTTTTAATGCTATTGGTCGTGATCCACAGAATTTAACGATGGCAATTGTTAACGATGAGGCCGGTGATTGTTATGCTGGAACATACATTGGTGAAGTTATTTATTCATCGGATGATTATACGTGTGAATTTGTGGATTTAAGTTGTTGTTTTATCAATGGATTTCAACATAACATTGGGAAATATAATTTTTACAATGACACAAACAACGCTGTGAATTCAGTAAAAAATGGTGAAACAGTTGGTGTTATGTATTTTGGTAAAAATTTCTCACACTCATTACAACAACGATTGGAGGATTTTAATACTGATAATATTGTGAGTGGAGAAATTGAAGTAAGACTTGATATGGCAAATAGACAAATTGGTTTATACCTAGAAAAAATGTTATATGAAAGATTCTTCGAAATGTATCGTGACATATTGCAGAAATGTAATTTACCTAAAAAATTAGCAGATCTACCATTGCGACTGGAAGAACCCATTCATGGTGGTATCGATGATAGTTATTCAACATTTGTCGCACCCACATTTATACTTACACTCATATTTTTCTTGGCAACATCAGTATCATCAGCAATAATTATTTCTGATAGATCTGAAGGTGTTTGGGATCGTAGTTTAGTCCAAGGAGTCACAACTGCTGAAATATTGACCTCACATCTTATGACACAATTAACAGTTATAATTATTCAAGTGACAATAACATCAACTGCAGCATTTTTACAATATAATCTTGAATGTCGTGGTTCAATTGTTGCAACTATAATATTAATATTTCTCACTGGTGTTTGTGGAATGTGTTATGGTTTCCTTGTATCTGTTTTATGCACTTCACACACAGTCGCCAATTATATTACCACCGGAAGTTTTTATCCGGTGATACTTTTGTGTGGATGTGTGTGGCCCGTTGAAGGAATGCCAATTCTACTCCGATGGTTTAGCTTTGCAACTCCAATAACCATTCCCGGACTTGCCATGAGAAGTATCATCAATAAAGGATACTTTTTTAGTGATCCACAAGTTTATCAAGGATTTATCGTTGTTTGTTTATGGATAGTTTGCTTCGTTGGCCTTTGTTTCATTGGATTAAAAAGAAGTAAATCGTGAATAAGTTCGTTTTCTTGCCGAAATTCATCCACCTCTGACAGGGTCACCGTTTTTTTTTTCCCTTCTACATTAAGGTTCTTTAAGTGTTATATAATATTCATCGTTTATGGTAAAGAAATATTTAAAAAAAAAAACGGCATTACCAAACTATATTCCGTCAGATTTATGAATTAATTATTCAATATCTTTCTAGTCAAAAAAAAAAGTAGACAAAAGAAAAAAAAACGTAGACAAAATCTGAAAGGGGAAAAGATTATTTGACAGGTCCTGAACGAAACAAGGTATCACCATTCAATAGGTAAATTTGATATAAAAAAAGGGATAAATTTATTGGATAAGTTATTTTACTTTTTGGTTAAATTTTAAATTAAATCTTGTCCATTTAAATGGTGTTGCGCTTGTTCAGCCGTATTTTATTTTTTTTGTAATGTTTGAATACAATTACTACTTGAAAAATATGTAAATAAATTATTTTTTAATATCTCCTAGGAAGATATACATATATATATATATATTTATGTGTATATATATATATATATTTATATTTATAAACATATGTATCAGAGACAAAGAAAATACATTATTTTCAAATCAAACATTAATATATGTATATATATATATACATATTCTCTCTGTCTATGTAATTTTTTTTTCCATATATATTTCTCATAAATATTCTGAATGCGTAATGTGTATGGTAACACGTCACGTAAACTGTACTTTGGCTGCACATCACGAAAAACATTATATGACACATTATAATTACCAAGTCAACAAGATTTTGTTTTCAAGCAATAGTAGTGTGTGATGATAATGATATCAATGAGATATAGAATTGTTGTAAAATACTTCAGTCGCAGAAACAAAAAATTATCAATATCATAAAATTGTAATTTTTGATAACACTGCAGCCACATAGAAATTTTGTTATTTCTGCATATTTAAATTCTATGTACAATTTATCTTTTAAAAATATCAATATATTTTTCCCATTTATTTATTTATTTCATTTGTCAAGAGTGTAAATCAATTGTTGAATCACACTCCGACCTTTTAAGCCATCGTTATATCACTTTCTTGAATATTGAATGTGTACAAAAAATATAACTCGAGTGTAAGTGAGTCTGGGCGAGTGATCTTTCGCAAAATTCGCTCGCGTAACATTATGTCAAGCATTATTCAACTTAAAAAAAAAACACGAATGATTATTATTGACATAACCCAAAAAAGAAAAAAAATAGAAAACAAAAAAATTGAATAAATAAATAAATATAATTTTTAATCAGAATAGTAAAAGTAGAGTGTGATGTTTCAGTTTAGTTTAATATATCCAATATTTGCTGCGAAAAAAAATGGGGAAAGTCACAACGAAGAGTATACATATATTTTTTGAGTTGGATAATAAAAATATGTTGCAATAATAAAAAATATGAAAGTTACATGAGTAGATATGATCTTTCTTTTAATTTCTTGTCAGTCTTATTCGAGCGGATGCAGCAAAACATTCTCATAGAAACAAAAAGAAGAGAAAGAAAAAAAAAATGCTTTGACACTAGATAAGAAATTTTTAGAGGCAAGCGAAATATGAAACGATATAAAATGGAATTATAAAAGGTAATTAATAATTCTAGCGTTATAATATGATATACTATAAAAATTGTGGATTGCGACTGTAGTTATTTACGAGGATGATATTAGTATTGTCGATGGGTTTTAGACACAAATTTTTTTGGTTAACAGTAACATTGTTATTAGCTGTGCTGCTAACGTAATTTACGATGTCACTACTATGAGTATCAGCGTTATTAGTATTTTTAGCAGCAAGGAGACAGGAGCCACATCGAATGGGACGCATAGGATGAGCAGCAACAAGACAGTCAACTATCTGTCTTACAGTAGGCATGCAGGTTTTGTTGTACCCTGAAAACACACATATCACATGCTACATCAGATAAATACAGTACGTTATTAATTTTTTCATTCTTTTCACGTACTATCTGATGCATTTTACCCTATTTCAACGCGTGAATAATTATTTCTTCTACTATTTTGATGAATTATTAGTTCAACGATTGATAGTTTGAAAATAAACATTTTCTATTTAATTATATTTGAATGAAAAATATATAGTTTTTTAATTACTATGTCGACATAATTCGCAGACAATGATTTTAATTTCGAGCGGAATTCGCGCGCTCATTTCGTGCAATATAGAATATTGATTACCATAAACTTTGATATTATGTTTATTTCTATCTATATGTATTTGTATTATTATGTTTTTATTTTTTATGTCAACATCAGTTATATATTTTATTTAAACGGAAGATATTTACGTTGAAATCGTCGTCATCCGAGACGATTTGAATTGCAGATATAAAAAAGATCATGAATAAATAAAAAAGCACAGAAGCGCACTAACGCTTGTAGAATAAATTTTACTATTTTACCATTTTTCAACTAAACTAAATTTCATTAAGTGCATGGACGTCGTGCAAATATTAAGCAGGATAGAATCAAAACATAAGAATTATTATGCAATCATACAACCATTCAAATTACGACATTCAATCTAAATAGCTTTTCACTTCTTCTCTACAAGTGAATAGCAAAATTGAATTGGTAGATCTAATTGAGTCTATAGTATGGAAGCTCCATTAATGTTTTCAATAACATGAAAATCTCCAACTCTCAAAACCATTTCGTCTTAATTTCAATACATTGATGATATAAGTCGACAATTGTCTGGATTGTCATTGTTCAATTGATTATTTGACAAGACTAGTGTTTATTAACGAAGAAATGAGAGGAATTGACGCTGAAAATAGTCCAACCAGTTTCAATTATTCAGCTGGAATTGTTCCTTCTCCTTTCGCAATCACCGGAAATGACTAAAGCATTCCAGTGTAAATTCTCAGCTACAAAGATGTCTCCCTATCACTGATTATCTTCAAACCGTGCTTGCCAATAATGAATCTCACAGTATCAGGCCCGACTCTTTCTCCCTCTGGCTGCTGTTCATTTGTCCCCACATTGTTATCACGTGTTAATAGTTGTTCGGTATCGTCTTGATACTGATTCGCATCTTGACTGAACTTCGCTATATTGTCCGCTGATGTTCTCAATTTATTTGGATTATTTGTCGCTCTGGATACACGTATATTATCAACTGATCTCGCGACCCTACTTTTATCTTTCGCTATCAGCTTGGTTGGGACATTTGATGTTGATTCAATTTTTTGTTTCGAACGTGGCAAATTATCGACTGATGAATAACGGCGTTTTGAATCAGGTCTTGATGCGTTTCGGGTAATTAATGAACTTCCACGGCTCATACGTTTTGATTCTATGTTCTCTGTGATAGGCTTCAATTCTTTGTTTGCCGCGTTTTCAACCATCATGGGAATCCCACTTGTAGTCTTCAGTAATGGCTGACTTGGCTCCGTTTCCAATCCACAGTTTTCGATTTCAAATTCGACGTCATCCAAAGTTGAATCATCAGCGGAAAATTCTTCAACGGATGTTGAAGGCAATCGTTCACCACGATGTGATGGCTGTTGTGTTTCGTCATCGGCATCCTCACCATCCACGTCCTCGTTGGTGATATCAAATATTCTTCCTTCCATTCGTAATCGTCCCGAAGCCAATTTTTGTTTCGCAACACTCAATGGTAAATGTCTTGTGGCAGCAAAAATACGTGTGTCAATAAGCTCATCAGATTCAGGTCGCGATGACGCCACAACGTCCATATCCATTGCAATGTCACCACATATTTCGCAAAGTTCGCATTGTGGCTCACCTGGTGCTGTTTCACTATCTTGAAGATTGTATGAACTACACAAATCACATTCCGTTGAGTCCAATTCCAATAGTGAACTATTATTCGAATGAACTGTGTAAAGATTTTTGCATGACGATTGATTTTTATCGTAACAACAAACTGAACAGAGCTCATCAATAGTTTCATTACCATGCTGAATATCCTCGACTTTATCAACGGAAGCAATCATTGAGTTTGACGATTTTTGTGGTGAATTTGGATCTTTCGCATCAACATCTATATCAATTTCTTTTAGGGAAAAATCAGCTTTGATAAATTCAAAACTTTTTGATTTTTTTGACAATGTCGTTTGCTTAGTGGCATTTAATGACTCGAGGCTGCCCAAATGACTTTTTCGCACTGATTCCTTCTTATTTGAAATTGTGTTAATATGTTTGGCATCTGTTTTCAGAATTTTTTGTTTCGTGGATTGTTTGGCATCTTTCATTTTTGGCACAACTTGTTCAGTGAGATTGTTTCCATGTTTTGGACTTTTCCGTGAATTTACCATAGATTTTCGATATTTTCCATCAATTTCATCACGCCGTGGAGCAGAATCCACCGCAGATTTTCGTGATTGCACTGTTTGCTTGTCAACATGTTCGCTCGACGATTCAGTGGTTTTCTCTTCCGTTGTTTCAGAACTCGAGAATGGTGATGATATTTTATCTTCATTCAACTCGGAAATGTTTTTTGTGCTAGCATCTGATTGAATATTTATTTCATCATGGCCTACATCCGTTGCCATTTGAGGACTATCACAAACATGCTGTCCAGATGATTCTATAACCACAAAGTCAGGCCTGATTGCATCACCGTTTGAGACTGATGATACAATATCACAATCAATTTCGACATCATTCGGCGATTCGGTTTCATCTTCTATTTCACATTCTACCCTATTACTACAGCCATTGGAAGTGCCTAAATCTTTTTCATTATCATATATACAATTGTTTTGGATATTTGTGCCAGTGTCATGTGAACCTACCTCGCGAAATATTTGCGATTCACCAGTCTCAGTGGTAATAATCTGTTTAGCTTGGCCAGGATAAGAAGATTTTGGTGTAACTGGTGAAACTTTGTTACCATTTTCCGAAACAACATTGATGAATTTATCACGCATAAATTCTGTATCATCTGTGGTACATATTGTACTTGTTGTTATTGTTGTTACCCGAGATTTTGGTAAATTAAAGGAATTCTTTTTCATCACTGAATCAGCAATATCGATTGAGATTATTTCCACCGGACTTGGAGTCGTCATCGTAATGTCACTCGGGGATGGTGTTAAAAATGCACTCTCGTATTTTGAATCAATGTGCAAGTAATTATTACTATCATTTTTTGTGGATAATGTTAACTTACTTCAGATGTCCATTGAGCAGCGTGTAAATAAAATTAATATTATACAATATATATTATATAATTAAGATAACGAATAAACCAAAAGTAAATCAACAAAATAAATTTAATAAAATAAAATTTCTATCAATATGTTAAATACGCAGTGCCCTTCCTCATAATTTACATCATCACTTTTGTCTGTTTAAATAGGAATCTACGAGTTGAATTATTCAACACTCACGTTGATGTTTTTGCATTATACAGCCCGTGATTTTGCACATAATCGATGACAGCATCTTGAATTAGATATCTCACACTTTCCCCACGTTTCAAAGCACGTCTTATTTTCGTTGAGCTAATTTCATTACAAATCCATTCGGTAACAATGTAAATATTGTACTGAAAATAAATAAGAATTAATTCAGATGACTTTTCAAATTGACTAAAAATAAGAAAAACGCGTAGAAATGATGTAACACGATGAATATTAGTGTGTGGTTCATACCATGTGCCTAGATAAGATATCTGAGTCATAAATAAATTTATTCGGATTGGATCCTTCCCTTGTGATCACCACCAATCCATGTTGACCAACGATGGCGTCAATCTGCAGTTCAAAAAAACAAATGATAATACTTCTAAAATTTTGATAGCAACACAAAATGAGAAAGGGAGGGTGAACTAACATCTTCTTCAGCCCATAAACCAGGAACTCCAAAGCTCTCCAATAAATCACCACCACATAATAATTTTATTTGAATTGGTGTACGATCGTTACTATTGCGAACATTTTCAGGTATCCATTCCAAATCACGACTAGTTACATCAGCTGAATTTTGTAAAACGGTATTCAATAAATTCTGATGATGTTGAAGAACCAATCTCGTAGGTGTCCAATTATTCTGACGCGTTTCCCATGAACTTGCACGTATCCATTCGCTATTTTGCAGTGCGCATTTTAACATTGCACATCGGTGTTCAGAGCTTACAAGTTCTTTCTTTCCATAATTATCATGAACAGGTGAAATAACACCACCTACTACCATGTGTGTGCCCATACGATGAAGATGGTCTCGTGCAATTTCTAAAAAATCAATGAAAAATTATTTTAACAATTACATTTGCATTATCATTACTCCTTTTCAAAAGATGAAGTGTTACTATTGATTACTCTAAACAATTGTGAAAAGCTGACGTATAAATTATACATATATTCACCAAACATTCGTAAGTGCATGTTGGTTGGTGGATTGTAACTTCCACATGACAGCAAAATCACTCGATTTGGTGACATATTTGATTGCTTTTTCGTCCAGATGAATAAATGATTATCACTTTTACTGCATTTTGAATCAATAAACTTTGATTGGTGAATTTGGAGCGGGATAGGACGATATAAATACACGTTTTGACAATCGCGACCGCACAGAGAATGACATGTCCGCCATCTTCAAATTCCCACTTTTGCCAACATCAAAACTGTGACTGATAAAAGTGATGGAAAAAAATTTATTGCGTAAATAATTAATGACTCGGGCATTATATGTATGTCATTAATTATCACAATAAAATTCACTTCTATGGGTTATTTTTTAACTGTAAATCAACTAGGTTATATCATTTCGGAATTTTGTTTTTTTCTTCATCAGCATATGAATTTGAGGTTATGAGGTATTATGACTTCAGTTGTTCCAGTCGCGTACAATGGCGGGCTGCATTTAAATTATCCGCGACATTATTAAAACTTCTTTCTTGTTAATTTTTATGACATTGCATGATAGTATTTGATTATCTACTTAGTAATTCATTATTTCTGTACTCATTCTCTTTGTGGTCGTCAAATGCATGTTCAAAATGTGAATTTCTGTCGTCTCATGTTTGGACTCATTTACATTATTGACATAGCGCGCCATTCTCGAATTACAAAACAAAGAAAAATTAATAAACGTTATTTTTACCGATCCGAGTCATGCTGACTAACGGCATTTAATCACCTGCTGCATGTTGTCGATTGTATTTTAATTCTGAAAATACATTTCACAATGCTTTTATGATGTAATGATTACGAGACTTCTCATCTCGTTGAATGATTGATGATACAGGAAAAATTTATTCCCAGTTGAATCGCCAAATTATCTTGAAATAAAAAATTAGCATGGAGAATATAATCACAAGATATATTTACAATGTAATAATAATTGTTAATCAGTTTAATATTCTTGTATTTTTTATTCATCTTATTTTATCATTTTTTTTTTCATCATTTTTCATTCCATTTGTATTTTTATTCATTCAACTAATTTATTAATCAATCAATAATAATCGTATAACGATCTCTCCATGGATGATATTATTTATATATTATACGACCACTTCCACGATTAATATATAAAACATTTTATTTATCATTAATCGTCCAAGTTTTGTTTTTTTAATTTTTTTTTTGTTCGTTTATTCATTATATTTTACCGTGAATCCCGAACTATTGTCATAGCACATTTTCATTTGTCATATCTGAATAATCAATATCTCGTCAATTAACACATATATCTGCCGTAGACATTTGAACAATTCGGGATAACACAGTAAATGATAATTCGAATTTAGATTTTCATCTTTTATTATTATTCCTCCTCTCGCTTTCATTTTGTCTCTCTCTATTTCCTCCCCGCTATAAACATCACGCGGCATATCAGAAACGTACTCCATATCATCATAAACATGCACACATATCAATTGTCCATTATTCATCCATCTCTCATACTATCAATTTTTCCATCTTCATCATTTCTCTCATGGCTGTTTTCAAAATCACAATGATGCATTATGTTCGGATATTTGTCAACTGTTCCTATTAAAATGAATTCTCACGAACATTGCACACACATTTGCAAATGCCGGAGAGAAAAAAATGAATAAGAATTTCTAATATTTATTTTCTTTTCAGTATTAATCTTTAATATCTGCTAAGCACTGTCTACCATTGATTAAATGCTCTTAGTGCCGGGCTCACAATCTTTCCTAGCAGTTCGTCTTTCTCCCCGAATCGTTCCTTCCCCTTTTTTTTTACATTCAATATATTCTTTTTGTTTATTTTTTTTTCTTCATGCAACCAGAATCCAATTTTTGTTGTTGCTGTTGTGAAAGCTTTCGACCTCGATGTGCCTCAACATGAGACGTAATTGATTCAATTAGTGCTCATCACATTGTTATATGTATCTTTGTGAGTGTGTGTGTATTTGATTGTTTCAATAGATGTATGTATGTATGTATTATGAACATATTATATGACCAATTAAATATTTAATAATTACGTGGCTCAACAACGACTGAGAAAAGGACCGCACTTTTACTCTGAAGAAGTATCGCCACGTTCTAGCCTTCATATACCTGGTCATGAGATCCACTTGGTGCACTTGTTGATTTAACGAACAAAAAAATAATACAAAAAAATTTCGGTTGTTTGGTTACTTATATCAATAATTAACTTGAATTTGATCGAGAGGCACATCTTGATCTTATAATTTTGTTTTAATTTTTTTTTCTGAGGAAAATACCTCAAATATTCTATTCATTTCATGAGATATATTCGATTAATTGCCGTTGTCAGCATTTCTTTTTCTTTACATATAATTATTTATATTTGTGGGTGTGTATTTTTTTTGTAATTTTCATATTTTTTTTGTTTTTTTTTTATAGCTTTTCATTAATTATTTTTTTTTGAAGTACGCATCTAAACAATGAAAGCAGAAAAAGTGTGACTTCGAGGAATTTGTTATGTCTTCACATGATGACAAAATAAATTGTCGAATTGTTAACGCTTTATGATGATAACGTTGCGCCGAAGAGCTAACAATATCGCAAAATTTGAGCTCAACAAGATTTTGGTATATAAGTTTGTATCTGTCTCTTTGTCCTCACACATGTAGAAACTTCAATGAATATATATGTATATATATACTGGGTACACTCAAAAATTTATTGAATTGTTCAAGATCTCCGGCTCTGTGTCATCAGCATCAAGCAAGAACGTGCGCATACAGGTTTTGTATTATGAAATTGCATTTCGACAAACTTTTAGTTTTTCTTCCTTAAATTCTTTCATTCTGTATTATGTATATTTCTATTACATATACGATAGTAATAATAGTAGTAGTATCTTTTTATTTTTTTTTATTTTTGTTCGTATAGTATATATCATTTTTTTGTATTTATTCATTTTGTTTTTTTTTTAATATCTTTCCTTTTGTAGATTGAAGTTACCAATACTTTTTCATTATTATTTTACTTCTTTTGTCCACTTCATATTTTTTTTTATTTCATTTACTTTTAATTCTGTTTCTGATATTCTAAGAGACATCTAAAAATAACACCCATTTTTTATTCATGATTAATTAATTAATTAATTAATTAATTTGTTTGCTGCAATTCATCTTTGCACATTCATCAGTGTGTATGCGTGTGTATTATAATTTTAATGAGAAAAAAAAAATTGTTACTTGAAATTCTTGTCTGTTATTTTTTTTTGTCTTAAACATTAGACCGGACAGCACTGGACGCGAAGGACTCGAGGCATGTCTATGTATACGCCTTTCATTTCACATTTATACACATTTGCATATAACTATTTTTCTATTCATGTTTTGCTCCGTTAGTTTCTTTTTTCTCCTTTCTTCATTTGTATTATTCGATGGTTTGATTGTGAGGTAAGAGAAATAATATAATTGGTAGTTTTTCGCACTGGCAATGACAAACTGTCACGCCTTCTGATCCCTGTTTTCATCAACTCAAGCCATTAATTATTTCAACTGCGTTGGTGTTACAAACTTTCTTCACTTGATTCTGCATCATGCATATCCCACACAAGAGATTATCTAATCATACGCGCTTGTAGCATTACAATCAATTCGTGTAACTGCTGCAGGATCCATAGTTTAATACCGTTCCACTCTCCTACGTTTTTTTCTAATACAGACGGCTTTTACTTTTTTCATTTTCTTCTCATTTCGAATACGTAGCAAGCTTTACAATTTTCCAAACCTGCATAAACACATATTTCATAATTGCACACTCCAGCTTACGGACAATATTGAGATGAAAAATTCTAAATTTAACGTTCGACATCAGTTCTGCTGTTACGACTGGTATAATATTAACTCATACCTGTCCATTACATTCTCTTATTGCGGGGCAGAGATTTACTAAAGCCCACAATCATATGTGTACTCATTACCTGGTTATAAATTAATGGAAAAGTATTAATGAATCACTTATACAGCAGTTGGGTGATGAACAACCATGCATGAATTCATGTAATGTAGTGGAACGGAAATTGAGAATTTATGTATCTGCATGAAGCAGACGACTGACCAACTGTATAGAGTCATTGCCTAACTTTCACGTTCACCGATTTTCGGACAATTCAATACTTCGGGCGATTACAAACCAAAAATATTGCCAAAAAAATGCCATTTGATCGATTATCGGACGGAATCTATCTAATTCACTTTTTTGATAACGCAACTGTGATTATATATTACTTGAATAAGAAAAAGAAAAACTTGTCATTTTCGTTGAACCGCAGATGGCAAGATAAATCAGAATGAAATATTCAGCCATGTATTTTTGGATATGAGTATGAATTGACTCGGATGCGAAATATATCGAGTGAATTATATACCAATCGCATCAATTGGAAAGACAGGCAATCAACAAGCAAATAAAGATGATTACGTGATTATCACGTTATAAATACATGTTTTCAAGATACTATATTTAAATCGAAATTTGGGAATTATAAAAAAAAACGCGCTCACTCGCACACTCATTTTACATCTACATCATAGTCACGGATTAACTCATCGGCGAAATCAATTGCTCTCAAACAATTTATTTTATATTTTTTCCTCTCTTTTTTTTCATATACCAAATTGGAGTATCACATATTCAACTTCTTTTATTCATCAGTCTCTATTTTTGTTACCACGCCTAAATATATCACCTTGCTTCGACGCAGACACCGATACATATAGACATATGCACGCACGGTGATTGATTTCTTTTGACATTCGTGAAGCATTGACTTCGCACTAGTACTCATACTCATCGCATACATCCACTCTTTATAACAATTACACATGCGTTACGTTACGCTACTACAGGAGCACCGTATAGACAAGCGCTTTAGATATTTTCTTTTATTATATCATCATGTTTCCTTTTAATTCACGGGTTGCGCATGATACAGGGACTTATAGAATTTGTACTTTTTCGTTGCGTATGATGAACAACACACATCGTGTTCATCATACAACAGTTATATTAGCATTTGTTTGTTTGTTTTGTATTTATTTATTTTTTAAAATTTTTATTTAATACTTAAAAATAAGATAATTTTTGTTTTTATTTTAACTGCTGCAACATTTGCATGCTTGCATTGTTATATTTTTCGCTTTCATTGTTTCATATATCCATGACGCGTTTTGATACGCGTCCCTGTGTCATTTGCCCGCCCGCAATAATATTTAAGCAAAATAATGTTGTCATGCCCGGAAATATTTTATATAATTGAGTTCCTGAGAGCATCACGTGTTGGTTTAGTTTTATTAATCATCCATTTATTTTCCTTCTCCCCATCTACTGTTGAATCCTTTTGTATTATCTATACCACGCAATTTAATTTTTACTTATCGTGATTGGTTCAATTTGAATCTATGCGAAAGAGCCTTGACAAATCCCCTCTATTGGTCTAATTTTCACGCTCGATTATAAGGTGGAATCATTATCAATTTTCATGACAATGATATCCTCAATTTAGAATGATTAATTATTCTGTCTGCGTCTTTCTCTAATGTTGAATTTGCTTTGTTTTTATTATTACAAATTTATTGTTGAATTTCTCTATTGTTGTTGCGTTTCGCACATGAATTTTTAATATATTTTTTCAATTTTCTTTCTATTTCCATTTTGATAATTGTATATCATGTAAGAATAATAATATTGTGAGGTGCTAACAATAAATCCCAAAAATCTCAATTCGTTATTCCTCTTTGCGGTTGAATTGAATAGAAAATTTGAAGAAAAAAAAAGTATGATGTATATATATAATATATATACGTATAAAAGATACACTATTTTCTTTTTTTCCCATCCCCCTCCCCTCATTTACTGATGATACACTTTTTAGCCACACAATGTACCTTTGGTAAAACCTGACAGCTAAATAAAAATGAAAAATAAATAATTATCACACATAAAACTAGAAAAAAAGAAACTGGAGTAAAAGATTTAATCTTATCATAAAATTCAATAGTGCGATGATTTGCACTGGTTTTTGTAAATGTAAACTGAACCAAAGAAAGAAAAAAAAACAAGATACCGAGAGACACATAGCGACAAATGCATATAACTTTGTCCAAATTAATTAATTTCAATCGTCCCATATGTGTGATTTTGAACTGGTCTATTTGTTTACATATATTGTTCCACTCTTTTTTGTGTTTTAATTCCTCTAGTGGCGTTCGTAACACACACCATATCCATACTAACAACCAAAAACAAATCTCACAAACGCTTTGTTTTTTCTTGAAAAATATATACAATACTTTCACGGGGACATTCAATAATTTACAAACGAAAAAAACACTTGCGAAGCTGACCAATAATCTCATACTTTTTTTCCGATTCTTTCTCCATTTGGTCAATCATTCTATATCTTTTTTTACCTCCATCGCAAAAAGAATTCATTATCATTAAACAAATTAAAATAGATGTTTCATCATCCAAGTACGTTTTCGATCCAATCGCATTATAATCCCGAACTCTGAATCGTTTGGTTCTATCATCGGCGTATCATTATTATCCCTTCTCTTACCACCAATCATCATCAAGAATTTATCTCTCGTCATATTCTGTCCAGTGCACATTGCTGCTTCATCTACATTAATCAACCAAACAGAATAAAAACAATTAGAAAATGTCTGTATAAATTGTAGGAAATGATCAGTTAAATTTCCGAATAAAGAAACAAAGTTTTTCTCTGCTATACCTAAAGATTGTCCATCATTTCGGAGAGAGTGAGTCGAGATGTGGACATTGCTACACCACTATCACTGCTGCTTTGTACACTGCTGTGATCATCAGTATCTGATTGATTGCTCGTGTAACCAATAACATCCACTTCATCTGTAATAAAAATAGTAATATAATTAACCAAAAGATTTATATATACATATGAATTGCATGATTATTCGAAACAAAGTATTTTTAATCCGCAAACTGGACACAGTTATTTTGATTCTAGAATATCCCTGCATTTGAAATGTATTGGACTACAGAACAGTTTTCAGAACTAATGAATCCGTTTACTGCAAATCCATGGCTATGTCAGAACTATAGGAAATATCGTGTTCAAAGTTGCCTGTAATTTCTTCATGACAAGCTTTCCCCAAACATCTCAAACTTCACGTTACAGGGATTACTATATTTTGCCCAAGTCTATTCATTCTACGACGGTACTGTGATTATTTATCTCCCAAATGCTTTCAATCAACCCCCACTTAATTTATTCATTTTTCTTGTTACAGGGTTCACCCCATATTCATTCGCATTATGTCATTTGTCTGCGTGAAATAGTCTATTATTATTTAAACCTGCGACATTTTCGAACCAACATGGTTTCTATAAAGCATTAATTGAAAGGGATACGACTGGCACCATGTGCATCACCGACTATCAACGTTGTGCACGCATAATTTTATGTTGACAGTATTGTTACCGGTCCGTTTCTTTCACGCCGCACTGCATCTTGCGCAGTAATTTTTGCAATAATCTATTTTATATTCTCTAAGTTGCGATGATTCCATATCCATAAAAACGAATCTGCCATTTTAGTCTTTCCTATCATTACTTCATTATTTATTCATCTGCTTGAAAGATTTTATTTTTTGTTGTTATGCCCACAGCGTACTCATTGTTATTCAGCTATACATCCGACAAAATACATCTGATGAGGGACAATCGATCAATTAATCTGATCTCTACCCAGATTTTAAATCCAAACATCAAATAACAAAACTTTGTCTATTTGTTTTGACAAAAGTATCTACATTCGGGTCTGACGAGGAACGGCGTATCCGTGATACATTAATTGGAAATTGATGTCCATCTGACTAGTCCACTTAAAAAATCAATTCAACAAACCTGACTCAGAGACTGAAGGACTGGCGGTGGAACGATCGGAGTTTCCGGAACTCACAGCAGAACCCGTAGATGATACTGTGTTCACCGAACATTCAGAAACACTACGTCTTTTGGAGAGCAAAGCCACGGCGGCCGCAGCGACCGCGGCTGAGCTACATGACGAACCAGCCGGCGCGCTCGTGCTCAATCCATGAATGTTGCTACTATCAAGTCCATGAAGCCCACGTAATCCATGAAGACCTGATTGTGTCGTTAATTGTTCCAATCGTCGCCTAAGATATCTGTGCTCTCTTGACAATTGTTCTTTGTGCGTTGCATGCTTTCGTTCACGTTCTTCCAAACTCTGCAATTCATCAAACAAATTATGTTAAATTATTACATTCATTGATGGATTTTTTTTGTAATTTTTGTTGTCATAATTTCATCGTAATAATTGCTGTGGGAACCTTTATGAAACGCTTGGCCTTTGTCAGGAGTCCGAGCGTGGTGTGCCTGGACGTTTCAGGACCCAAGGGCACCAAAACTTTTAACTTTTCCAGGCAATTCCGGAGGTGCGCTCGTCTGTAACATAAATAACACAATTATAATAAAGGATAAGAATTTCGCACCACCAACTACTATCATTTTTCCCTTGTAATAAATTATCAACAACTGATTCTATGTTTCATCTGCTGTGTTTATTTTTCCCATAATTTTAATCTTTATCATCCATATCTGTATTGGCGCGTGTGTGTGAAACCGGTG